>JAUTXW010000588.1:362500-590000 GCA_030620095.1 Kuschelorhynchus macadamiae
ATGAATATACCCTTTTGCCTCATTTTCACTACGATGATGTTGTTTATGGACCTTGTTTGACGAATGGGAATCCTGTGAGGATACAGACTGTGTAGAATTATTGCATTCGTTTCATTACCAAAATTCCACGATATTCTCATATCATCTCCATTTATGAAAAGCTAGACTTGCTGAAAATGAACGAGACAGGATTTACTTATTTTCTCTGTATTATATTCGATGCTGTCAACTCTCAGACATAAAAGTATTTAGTTGATAAACTAAATACAAGAAGCGGCCTAGCACTGACACTTTTCGATCAAGTTTCTCTTATCGAACTCCCTATACCTGCAATCAGATTACTGCCTACTTTGACTTTTCAGTTTAACTTGAGTGTGTGGAGAACACTGCAGCGGGAAGTCAGATAAAATAAAATATTTAATTTTAAAATGTTCTGATTATTTTTTTTTGTTTAATGTGTTTTCATTCATCTGTACACAGTAAACTTATTTTGAGTTTGAAGTTAAATATAAAATATTTGAGACCACAAAAATGGTTTCTATTTTCTTTGTCGTTTCTATTTTCTTTTAATAAATTTGCTTCATATTTAATATCATCAAAATTATCTCTTACATCTTTGAAAAATTCAAAAAGAAATTTGAAAGCGTTAGTACGTTTCGAGGCACTATTTATTGTCTGCAATAAATCGTCTTGCAAAACAATTATAGGCGAATATCTAGACTCTAATATCGTATAGCCTTGCCATTATATTGGAAGTTTTGATACTTTTTTGGCGTTTCTACTTTTTTCTAAATCAAACACGCAGTAAAGTTTTTCACTGAATTAAAAAAAATGAAATAAATACTAAACCTTTATCTTTATTTTAATTTTTTGTTAAGGTTAAGACACTAAACTTCTTTTGGTTTTTTAGGTTAAGGGCCATCGATTTTGAGACTCTATGATTCCTGGCTATAGAATGCAGTCTACTACATGCGAATCCTCTCAAACTAGCGTGGCAGCGTGGAACCAGTTTTCGTCTTTTTCCAGTTGGCCAGCGCCTATCGGCACTACATTTCTTACGGCGGTTATCTCACAGTGGCGACATCAAGGCCAGTCAATATGGATATACATGCGAATATTAATACATTCGTATCTAGTAGGTGTAATTTGTGTCTCAGGCAACAAACAAACAAACAAAAATTATTGGAGTAAATGGTTTATCTGGATATTCCTAAATTATGCAGATTTACTAATTAATTGGCAGTTGAATAGATTTTTAAAAACTGTTTTGAAAAACATACACGATGAGTGCTCGAAAAAGACAATTAAAAACCGATTTAGTGCTATAATCATTTTTCAAATAAAACCAGAAAAAATAAAGTTTAAAATTATGAATTCCCTTTGTATACACACAATTTATATAATTACAATTAAAAATTGAGTTCATTTTAAACAGAAGTAATGAAATGTAAAATTAAATATAAATATAACAAGAGAGCTGTAATCTTGATTCCAAAAAACAGACAATAATTTGCAATAATTATCAACGTTAAAACTTGAACTCAATACTGGAAGATTTCAATCTGTAGGTTGTGAAGTGTTAAAGAACTCGACTAAATTAAGTGGCAAGTTTCTGGTCTCTCGAAACCCGCGTCATATCACTAGCAATAGCTGAAGAAGGCATAATAATAATTTTTTCGTCAAGTAGAGTCAGGGATGTCACTCCCGAGACCCTTGTTATTCGGAGTAGAGGTCCGCGCTTTAGTAATGGTACCAGGGAAAAAAAGTTATACCTTCTGTATTACAGCAATATCGATATAAATTCGAAAGCTCTAAAACAACTGACAGTTTTCTTTTCCAGAGTTAAAGTAGGTTGCCTTTCATATTTAAGAAGAAATGTACTTGCTTGCCAAACAAAACCTGTTATATGGAAATTTATTAGACACTTACGCGATGTAATTATATCAGTGGAGGTCTTGTTCAAAAAGACCTTTTTGGCTTCAAGGACCTTACACATTTAAATGGCAATGAGTTTAATTTGATTTCCTGTTATTAACCTGCTCAGTCGATACAAAAACAATTGTTTGTGGTCAAATGACAAAAAATATGTAAAATAAAGCATATTATAGAAATAACTTACCTGTCTTTATTTTCTAATAACTTATGAGCATTAACAGGACTAGATTCTAAACTTTTACTTAAGATGGTCGTTATATAATTATCACAACCAATGAGTTTATCCGTAGGTTCTACAAATGTTGACTTGATTTTCTGCGAGGACGAGTTCGAACACGCATCTGCATCAGAAAGCGAGGACATCGATTTGTAGTCTTCATCTGTGTCGATAATATCAAAATTGAAGGAATCTTCTAGAGTAAGAGTTTTCTTCGGTTTCATTTGCCTTTCGACAGATGGCGGTGCGAAGGCATTGCCTAAAAAAATCACTTTTAGTTCTTCAGTATATCGCTAACTAGAGTAAGAAAATATATTCTTCATTAAATAGAATTAAAAGTATTCTGTCGAATTGGATAATACTGAAGGAGCCGTTTTGTTCTTTCTAAAATTTAACAACTTTAACTTTGACAGTCCTACAACTAGTTGGTTTGAGCAACTGGAGAATATAAGTGTAGACATCAAAATAAGTAATTTGATCAACTATAATTTAACAAAATAATACTCGTTACAAAAAGACAGAATGTTGAAGTTAAAAAGGAGCAATAAATATAAATATTCTATGACCCTTTTTAGAACTTGCTAGTTACATACTTCGGGTTGCATAAATCTGCGAGCATGTTATACTTTACCATGTTAGGAATGTTTCAACCCGAATTCAGTGGCTTTTAAAGTTGGCTTTTTTACCAGTTTTTTCAGAAATATTTGCAGTCATTTCCGAAACCAACTGCATGGAAATGACGTATAAATTAGATCTTCGGAAAAGTGTTTATCACTTGGTTGGACGGGTGAATAATCAAATTATCTCTCACCTAATTATTTATCGCATCATGGCCGACTGTGAGCAAGGTATCCCATACCTAAATCTACCAAAAATGAAAGACCTAGGACTTGAACTCAACCCAGAGAAAATAAATTGGTGAGAAAAGCCAAGAATAGTCGAGTTAGAGTATGAGTCGTGAGTAACGTACTTCTAATCAGATAAATTCGAGACAATTAGCTAAATCTGGTAAAGAAATACAGAAGAAAAGAAAATGTCCAAAGTATACTAAAAATCACTTAGTAAGTATACCACAACGATGCATTAATACGAGTTCCTTTGGCAGATATTAGATAACGATGGTTTTTAAATATCAGTTACTTGACATTTTTAAATCAATTAATCAGGATCATAGCTCTTTTTATCCACTGTTAGATATCCGTCTATCTCTAGATTATTTTATACAGGCAACTGCAGTTTATCGCCGGATAAAAAAGGCACTATTCGAGAGGTGGTTTTTTGCCGTATCACTGATAAAGTGCGCCACAATTTACTGATCAAATGACTTGCGCATTAAATTTATCGATGCCTGATTGTTTAGCTTCACCTGACATCAAAACCGGGGAAAGCGCATGCCATTTCAAACTACTTATTGCTTCAGCAGAGCCAGAGGCGGATACAGAGGGGGCAACAGATGCATTGAGCCACTCTCTTACCGTTTACACAAGTCTAGAACATTTATAATAGATTACTTGCTCTATTACTAACTACATCACCCAATATGTGAAAAGCTAAAATAAAAAAAGGTAAATAGGTGAAATCAATCAAAAATTGCCCCCACCCTTTCCCTACTGAAATAAAAACCCGTACATCCGCGCCTGAGAAGAGTACATTATGTTCTCATGTTGGGCAGTTTTAAAATCACAAACTTAATCACTTAAGATCAGGAATAGTTAATGCAGGTGTCAGGTCGAAGGGTATGAACTGGTTTCCTATGTCATTTAACAGCCTAAATAATTATAGTTTTCTTAGAAAGTTCAAAACGTGCTCAATAATGGTTATTGCTTGGTACTACGTAGATGAATAGCTATATAATAAACCATAGACAGGCCGTGAAGCTATAAACAAAATAGTAAATATAGAAACTAGGGTGTGAGCAGGAGCTAAAGATTTAAAAATCTACAAAACAGGTTAGTACTGAGAATGGACGTCATTGGACGTGGAAGGAGGCCCCGTAATTGGTAAGTTACAAAGGGCATGCCATTGAATGATTGAAAATATGATGAGATTTCATTGCATAAGAAATCCCATGATTGTTTAGGCAGTTATGGATACGAATATTAAGACACGCCTTAATTCGGAGACGAATATTTAATAAGCATATTGAATATAACTAAAATATAGTTTGGGAATATTAACTAGCCTAATAATAATATTAGTTGTTCTTTATGCTAAGGGATTAATATATCCAACGTAATGCATCTGCTTGAAGACAATAACTTAGTTAGCCTATGTCTGACCATATAAAAAAAGTAATTATTTAATACATTAACACACCACTAAATTGTATTTTACCCCAAGTGGATGCAACTGCATCAAAATGTAATTTATTAACTACGGTTCAAAAAGAATTTTTCTAAAGTCAATCCTGGCTTTGGATTTAAACAAGAAAATATTTGAAACAACGCCCTAGAGTGTATTATGTTCCGAATTTGTAGTTATTAGTGAAAAATTGAACATTGCCTATAACTTACCTACAGCATGTGAGCGTTCTAAAGGCCTGTGCAAGGACCAAGACCTCGGAGGCAAAGGAGGTGCATCTTCATTTCTATATTCCAAATCACACATTTCCTTCAACGTTTTATTCTCATTCTCGGGTGAAGGAGAACTGCAGGCGGTCCATATTTGAAAGTACTCCTTGTTGGGCGATTTGCTGTTTTTAGAACGAATTTTCTTTTTAGTACCTAGAAAAGCAAAATTTATAGTTTAGCATAGTTTATATGAAATATTGTGGAGAAACATATTTCTACAAACGTTTGAATAACAGAATTAGCCATTTCACATGACTTTTGCGACGTGAGATGTTTCTATAAAAGTGGAAACAAAATATTTTTAAAGTCTGAGCACTGTTCGGCAAATATTAAGTAGCATCTTTTTGGATTGATATCTGAGTATATTCTGTCAAACAACAGTTATTATAAAACACAAAATATCTTACCTCCAATTGTATTAAAACCGTTAGTAGGCGACTTTTTCTTTGCTCCTGATAATACAGGATCCTTGTTTATGTCTAAATCTTCCATTGATGTAGACGTTCTAAATGAGTCTAGAGTTTCTAAAGAATTCGAATTTTTGAGAGGAAACGTATGCTGTGAATAACCTTCTAGGTGTGATGGAATGTCATCATCTCGCTCGTCCTGAAACGCATCGTTTTCTATGCCATTGCATTTGTCATTTTTCTTTATTTTAATAAACCTTTTAATTTTATCTATGGGATCCGACTGTGCGAGGTATTCTAGAGTGGCGGAGTCGTAGTAACGGAAACAGAGTAGTTTTTCACAGTCTAAAATAAAGATACTAACTTAGCTTTTTTTCAAAATTGTCATTAACAGCAAGTGATAGATCCTAAATATAACGAATTTAACATATATATCGAAATGGTTATAATGAATCCAGTTTAAAAAAATCAAGTTATCAAGAAGATGTTGTCAATATGGTAAATACATATAACATCGCTGCATTAAAAACATATTATGGTTAAAAATTGTACTTTTCCGTATATGTACGCTAATAGCTTTCAATATCTGAGCTATTTATCTTTATAATTTACAGATTTATATTCTTGAAAAAAAAACACTAAAGGTGCGCCAATAGCCTCGGTCGTCCTAAACAAATTCTGTTCCCATTCGATCTAGATGGATGTTTTGACAATTTAGATGTTGTTTAGATGTTGAATACCTTAACAATATTAAAGAATCACGCCCATAATAATGAGAATCTAAACGCCGTGAGACATTGACTATTTTTTATATCAATTTGAAACAGTTTGACCGATCACAAGTTATCTTGCGCATAAAGTTTGCTTGCATACCTATGTTTTACTAGTTCTAGAGAATCCTTTAAAAGTAAAAATACAAAACAAATGACAGATAAACGGCATGCTGAAAATGAATTGGACCAGCGATAGACCAAAACTCACACAATCTCCAAAAGAATTTGCAGTTTTTCCTAGATAAAAAAAAATATGATAGCCCCCAATATTTTATCGTCAGTTCGTCTCTGATAACAACGTGTACTTATTTGAGCACGAACGCAAATTAAAGTTCGACACACGGATCTTGGGGTCACAGCCCCGTCTGAAGGGATCGGGCGGTAAAACACATAAAAATACATCGCATTGTCTGCTGTTGAGAAGCAGCCGGTTTATTTTTTGCTCACATAGTTTCTGTAACCCAATATCCGTGCTTCGGACTATAGATTGCGAAACGTGCTCCCCTTTTCAAAAATAGGGATGATGTATGTGACGGGGTACAGTGCGGCATACTATTTACAGTTGCTTCGAAGCGAGATATCCAAGTTTTAAGGCGAGTCATTCCTGTTCAAGTAACTACTAATGACTCACATATGGAGGCCTTTACAAAAAATAGTTTAACCAAATATGTTCCATATATTTTCAAATATATGGGACATCAGTTTAAAACATTTGACAGCCTTTATACATAATACTTGAACTGACCCAGGATTCCGATCGAGGACAAAGATTTTAATTACTGACTTAATAGTTGACCAGTACTTACCCGAGTTACGTTGCATAGGTACATCTAATAACCACATTGTACTTTGTTCTTGTCCACGCACTAAATGCTTTGAAAGGCATTCATCAACACTGTTACTATCTGAAACAAAAATATTACGTTCATATTATCAAATTAATTCTGTGAATATATTATATTTAAAGGGCAATACATTTACATCCTTAACGCAAAATAAATGATCTATTTTAAAAAGTTATACACACGAATGCTCACAAGACCTTACTGGAGACAACTTGCTGGCACTAGTTCTGCGAGCATAATGACATAACATAATGGTTTCTATTATAGACTGTTTTTAAATCCCTTTAGACTTCAAAATTAAAACCTTCGACTAACTTATATATAAGTAACAAAATATAGATTAAATGAAAAAAAGAAGAATTGTTTGTTTCAATATGCAGACTAATCTGGCCACGATTGTTGATTTACCTTAACTTCCTAAAAAAAATTTTATTTATATTACAAAAAAAAATATTTTTGCTGATGTTGTATAAAGTTAGTTAATTGTAATCTAAAGCAATCGGGCAGACTAGTATGCATGTTGAAACACACATTTTTCGATTAAGTTATATTTATACATACATATTTGTTAAACTACGAAAAATCCAAACATTCCTCTAAAAGTTCGAATACAGCAATAATTCATTCAATTATGAAAAAATTTTACTGTGTTAAATTTCCACCATGTAAATTGCTTCTCCAAGAAATCAAAAAACACAAAATAAGATGTTGAAAGAGCCCAGCTCAATAAGCGAAAGGTTGATTTATTTATGAAGAATTATGTTTTCATGGTAAACATACCCAAGAATATAAGCTACCCACATATGGTTGAAAAAAATCATGAGTTTGATTTCATGGATATTTCTATAAAAATTTTCAAACATGTTAGTTACATTTCACTGAATTGAGACATCATTTTGACTTTTATATACAGTATCTAAATGAAAATTATTCAAAAAATAATTCTTACGCCTTCTGCCTTACACCTTAATAATTGTTGTGTTTTTTAATATCCCTATATATAGTACCAATATAATGGAATTTAAGTTTTGTGCAGCAGCTATATAAAAATACAAGTTGGTTAAATGCACGTCTTATCAAAACACCAAGATATTGTTCCATCAATATTATATATTAGAAACAGTAAAATGTTTGATAAGAATCTTAAATGGACCGTGTAAGGTTTTATATTTTGAACATGTAAAGTATAGGGGTTTAAATAGATACTTAATATTAATTAATTCTATTTCTTCTGCAGTATATTTTCAAGAGCTTGGAAACGATCGAAGTTGACCATACAAAGTTTTCGAGTTACTTGCGAATATTTTAAGATGATTATTATAATTTACATGTTGTTAATTCTAGCAAAATGTAAATTATTTAAATGTTTAAATGTGTGTGTTAACCTTTCGAAAATAATATTAAGAGTTTTTTTATCTACACGCCCATACCATTTCAAAAAGTACTGTCATAATTGCACGAATTATAAACCGCCTAAAACTAGTCTATTACCTACCGTACTATAGTTATAACAAGTTTTTAATGTAATTTTATAAATTAATTTGTATGAATAATTAACTTATGTTTACAACTATGCGGATATACCTACATGACACTGTTTCACCGTTTGGTTAACAGCAGGCCCGTAAGCAAATAAAAATAAGTTTGGAATAAATGTTTTTACAAATATCAATTAGAATTGATTTGGATAAACTATATACCTACATATTTAAGATGTATATGTATATTAAGTATAAATCACGTAATATAATCAGCATCATAAAATATGCATATATAAATTGTATTATCTTTCACTTTCCCATATAGTCCTGGAGCACACGAATAAAATGGAGTTTTATCGTTGAGTAGTTTTATCGTTGAGCACCTGCTAAACTGATACATGGTTATACTCTCTATTCCCTTATATCTGTCTCTCTTCCCTTATATCTATCTCTCTCTTCCCTACATCTATTTACCTCTTCCATCCATTAATCTCCATCTCCCTCTTCCGTATCTCCATCTTCCTCTTCCATATCTCTATCTCTCCGGTCCGTATATCTATCTATCTTCCCTATCTCCGTATCTCTATCTCCCTCCTCCCTCTATCTTTCTCTCTTCCATATCTCTTTCCTATCTCTATGTTTATCTCTTTCCTATCTCTATGTTTATCACTTTCCTATCTCTATCTATCTCTCTTTCCATCTCTATCTATCTCTACCCTATATCTATATCTCTCTTCTCTATCTAATGCCTCCCTATCTATATCGTCTCTATCTCTCTATTCCCCATCTCTATCTTTCTCCCACATCTCTATCTCTATATGTCTCTTCCCTATCTCTATCTCTTTTCCACATCTCTACTTCTCTTCCCTGTCTCTCTCCTTTATCTATCTCTTCCCTGTCTCTCTCTCTCTTCCCTATCTCTCATCACTAAGAATGTCTAGGTAAAATTATTTGCTGATTTTTCAGGACTAATTTTTGCCTTGTGTCACAAATTATTGTGGATTTATTAATTTGCTCGCCTCTCATTTGAATACTACATCAAAATATTGACCGTAAATGTCCACAATATGTTAAATACATGGTAGTATAGTTACTATTTTGTAAAGAGTGGTTTGTATTTAATAGTCACCAGACTGAATTTAAAATATTCGTAGTTTATTAGCCCGAATAACATAGTACAATACAGGGTGTTAATCAAATGATGCCGCCCACTGCTGCAGAAGATCTTCCTCATAAAAATAACAAAAAAATGTTATACTAAAAGTTCTGTAAATCACTGTTTTAGAGATACAGGGTGTTGAAAATATTTAGTTAAACAGTTGTGGAGATATTTCATTTTTAATCGACGACATTTTCTATTTCTAATATTTGAATTCCCTTCCTCTGAAATCATTATCCTTGGAGACTTTAACGTTCATAATAAAGAATGATGAGGGTCTACTAGAACCGGTCTTCAAGTTAGAATAATTTGTTCACAAATCCCGGATCTAATCGGTAGAACCTTTATACCACATTCTAAAACTTCAAAACCTCCCAAGAATAAACCTTGGTTTTCAAAATCCTGAGGTAATGCCAGATTAGAGAAAATCCGTAGTCCTAGCAATTTCTTTAAGGAACCTACTTCACGTATAAGAGGCAACGTTCTCAATCCTTTTAGTCGCTTGTCAAAAACATTATTCAAAAATTCTGTAAAAACCTCCTCTCCACAGTTAACTTCTGGTGATGAAATCGCCTCCACGTCTAAAGCAAACTTTTTGCAAAATAATTGGAAGCAAATTCTACTTTAATCTCTCCTCTTCAGTTCCCCCTTCCATCAGTACCAGCTTTGTCATACAATACGCACGAAATTACCTTCAGGGTTAAAAAGGTACTACGTATTCTCAAAACATTTAATACCAAAAGTCCTCTGGCATTGATGGTATTTCAACCATAGCCTATTCTCACCAGGTTATTCCAAGTGTTATATGACAAGGGTATTTTTCCTAATAGAAGCTGGAAATCTGCTCATGTACAGACTTTTTTCCAAAAAGGTATCCAAAACTCTTCCCTATTATATTGAAAGGTATAAAACTATCCATGACAGGTAATACGGCTTCTGCCATCAAAGATCCATGGCGGATCTTCTTACCTTCGTAACCCACAACTAGAACAAGTCCATTGAATTCCACTGAGCAGCATTGTCCTCGACATATCCAAAGCATTCCTGCTTATGTTCTTCTTCCAAAACATTGTACTTGCATTGTCAGTTTTCTTTTATTTCTGTAGTGGTTGATGGCCATTCATCTGACTTTCACAAAATCAATGAAGGCGTCTTACAGGGCTCTGGGTTGGCACCTATCCTATTCCTCTTGCACAACAATGATCTGTTTTCGTTTACCAGCAACCTTATTCACAGCTATGCTGATGATAGCATACTCCGCTCCAACATACAATTTAAGGCTGAAATCGATGATAGGCGTAGAGTAATGACTTTATCCCTAATGAGAGGAGCAAAGAATCTTGTCCAGTTCAACGCTATTAAGACACAATCGTGTTTATTATCTCACAAATTACCTCCCTATACCCAAACCATTCAAATGAATAATCAAATGCTTGAAGACCTAATATTCCTTTAGCTTAGTTAGTATCACTTGTAAGACCGAGTATAAGACCTACCTGTTTAATTTAAAACTTTTATTAAAATGCCGTACAAAAGAAAAAATAATCGTGTTTTCTTTTGGTATGATGCGTAAACCTAAATAAACTGCTGGACAGAGCACAAGGGGCAAGCGAATTTTTAGTTACTCCGAAAATTTACTGAAAAGATTTTTATTTTCTAATTAATAGATCAATTTTAACCCTTCGTGATATTGTAAAAAACAATTTGAAAAGTGTTTTAGGGAAGAGCAATAATTTTGGCTACAATCAATTGTATTGCACTTTTAATATTTTAGAAAACATTATAGTACTTCTTTCGTGTTAGCTAATATAACGGATGATATTATGGCTGCTGATAAACCAATTAAATACTGCATTAGTACTTCTCAATTTTTCGAAAGCTTTTGATACGATAAATAATTAGCTTTTAATATCAAAACTTTTTAACAGCTGAGTTAATAAAGTCATATTTTTAGAACAGATATTAACAAATCGTTTGCAACGATACTTACTAGAGCAGGTTGAAATCCTGTCAGACGTACCGCAGGGGTCAATCCTTGCCCCTCTTCTATTTATCATTTACACTTCGGACATATTAAAGTCTTTAAAATACTGTAAAGTTCAGGCGCACGCAGACGATACGCAAATTTATTATCATTTTAATCAACTGGACTTTATAAACGTATCAAATTTAATAAACAAAGATTTAAATATATTGAGAGAATTATCTTTAGATTACAATCTAGAAAGTAATCCTTCAAAATCATTTTGACGAGACTTTTTAAAACAAAATATGAATGTTAATATTAATTGTGTTAGACTTCCTGTAGTTACTTCAGCACGTAATGTGTGTATTGTATTAGACACGGAATTACGACTTAGAGAATATATTAATTAGAAAATCATCTTATCTTTACACAAGTCGCTTTGTGATTCACTAGTTTTGTCAAACTTTAATTATTGTTATTTTGTATATGGTACTTGTCTAGACGCGACAGATAAAAATCCAATTCTAAAAACTACAAAAGACATGTTTATGGCTTATCTTTGGTCCTAGACAATTCGATCAAATATCTGCTACTTTTACTGAACTAAACTGGTTAAAAATGGATAACCCTAGATCTATACATTTACAAATCTTACCGTCATCTTTAAGAAATAAGTTTTTATTTCGAACAAGCATTCACTGTCGAAATGCTGGATTTCGGAACAAAATTACACTACCACATCATCAGAGTACCATGTCGCAAAAGTCTTTCTTATAACGGAAAAAAATTATACAGCTCCTTGCTCGACGATTTGATACTCTTAGGTAAAAATGAATTTAAACTTCGATACAAGAAATATCTTGTTAATATTCAAAGGTAAGTTTTTCAAATCTTTATTTTTTTTTGGTCAAATATAAGTTATTCCTATAAGCCTATTTTCCGAGAAATTCTTAGTTATTTCGGCAACATATTTGAAAAAGATCGAGATCAAGAAAGGCGATGCACATGGTCGTTAAAAATGCTGGAAGTTGTTGTTGCGCAAATTTCGAGTTATGCTAAAGTATTTTGTTAGGGTAAGTTATTGTATATGTAAATATTATTACTTTTTATTTTCTGACGAAGTATTATGGTTAAAATTTAACTACAGAACTTTTGTAAGATACATATTAATGTTAAGTCAGTTGAATATTGACTTTAACCCAATTTTCAAGGGGTGTCGATCATTGTATATGATCCGTGTTTGATGGCTGATGTACTAGGGTTTAGTGTCATAGAAGTTTAGCTCGTCTATTGCCCTATTCTTCGTTAGTGCTACAATTAATAATAGGGGTTATAAATATTTTTTTTCCAGAGTAATGTCAACAAAATTTAATTATCCAGAGGGGGCAATGCAACTCACCATACAAGCAGTTGAAAATGGCATGCTAGTTGCTGCAGCCAAAAGGGAATTCAAAATTCATTCTGTATGAAGGCCTGAGGAAGAAGAGATGAGATATTAATTAATTAGATTATCCTATATTAGCAAGAAAACATCACTCAGATACAAAGGAACACGTATTAGATAGTGAATCTTGTACTTCACAAAATTTTACACCCACCGGGAGGTTTCTAAAGCATAGATTTGAGGATGGTTTACAGAAGTTAGAGAATACTTGTAGTCATTTGATTTATTAACTACTACAGATGAAACCTAGCCGCATTTCCAAAGCTATTGTCAGCACTGAAAACTGCTGTCAAAGTTAACGATGTTATTGAAAAAATGCTCCCAACTGGGAAAACAAAGTGTGGGAGATATGATTTCCAGAACTTCTCGTTTTTGAATGTTAAATTATAAAAATATTTTAATACACTGTATATTAATTAAATACCTGTTAACACAACTGTTTTTTAACTTAAAAATAACGTTTTTTTTAAAGAAATCATGGTTCTTGGGATTAGACCCTGTCAAATTGGAATTACTATCCAATCCATAGTAATTCCAATTTGACACGGTCTAATCCCAAGAACCATGATTTTTTAATTGACCAAAGCCGTGAAATCTTCCGTTCTATAACGTTTTTTTTTGCAAATACAATTTGTTTACGGATAGTCTCGATTAGTGGGGTGTTGAAAACTGGCAAACTAACTGTCGAAGACTGAAGACATGAACTTAACATTGAAAATCCGTAAAATCCTCTAATAGTATCGATTACTGGTGTCTTTTACTTTTTGTCCATTAGTTTCTGTTTATACATTTTCTTGCAATATTTTTGCCTGGTATTGTTTAAATAGTTTTTTGAATCAAGCAGTGAAACCAAGTTCAGTAGAGTAGCCCACTCGACTATACTTACTGTGCCTCGCTTGTTTTTGATATTCTTCTTTTAATTTTAACTTAAATATTTGTATATTTTGTAAAAAAAAAACAATAAAAGACATCCAATAATATTATTATTATAAGATTTTTAAAAAAAAAAATTGATTTTTCTCGCATATTAAGCTGTAACATTTTATTAACCCTATAACGTAAACTTTTTTTGGTACAGAGCTCCTATCCTAATTTTTTATCGTCTTTAGGGTCTGCAGTCTGTGCAATATTTCATGAAAGTGGTATTTTTTCTTTTACATTTTATTATAAAATATCGAGTAAAATATGTTTGATTATTTTTTTTAACAATTAAATGCAAATTACATTTAATCATTTACAAAGTATTCACGTAACATAAAATACCCCTGTATTTTTCCGCTTAGAGGTGGTAATGAAAAAACAACGGAAATCTGAGATGATTGTCAAAATAAATTGTTATATCTACATACTCTTTTGAGCCGTCAAATGATTAGTTATTTCATCACAATTTTTATTAAAAAATCCTTGTTTTAATATAGGCTGGGACTTTTGTTGGCGCGCTTTCTTTACAGCAAACCTAACTGATCCTAACTTAATCTAATCCGCATTTTTATTATTATAAATTTTGTAAAAAAAAACTAAAAAAAAAACGTAATTTCTCTAAACAAGATTGGAACTTGAAATAACCAATATCTCACGAAAACTTCAACGAATTTTGTTTACACTTACCCAAAATAATAACCTCGGGAATAACTAATCATTTAAACGCTTTTATATTCTTGCAATACGATACGTTTAACCCCACGGGAGCAAGCAAACTTTTTAAAATTATTAAGGACTTTTTTAAGTGAAACTCCTTTACAACCAGTAGGGTAAGTCGAGGTGATAACTCATTAGAACGTAATAAAAAGTGCAGCAGGAGTATTTTTTATAACTTATTTGCCTATTAACATAGCCAAAACGGTGTTCGTAGGATGATAAGCAAGAAGCTAACGTTCATAATGGTATGGATCGTAGTTTTTAATATTAAATGTATAAAGAGCTTTATTATTTTTACTTTCACATTGTTAATATACCTTTAGGCGTTGTAAAATAGTAGTAGTATACAGAAGTTTGG
Source organism: Kuschelorhynchus macadamiae (assembly GCA_030620095.1). Classification (NCBI taxonomy): domain Eukaryota; kingdom Metazoa; phylum Arthropoda; class Insecta; order Coleoptera; family Curculionidae; genus Kuschelorhynchus; species Kuschelorhynchus macadamiae. The sequence continues at coordinate 377,294 of JAUTXW010000588.1, forward strand.
AGATTAAAACGTACTAAAAAGACCTCTCATTAAATTCTGTCTGCTAAGTATACTAGAAATCACATGGTCCTTCGAGCCTCTCTATTTTATATGGCTTCAGGGACATTCCCCACTATCATATCCCAATTCAGCTTCAGCGAGAGCCTCTTGCATTTCAAAAAATGTTGTTGATCTTCCTTGACTTTTTCCATTTGCAGATTAAAGCGCATAATTTTCAATTAACGAGATGATTTTGATCTTCTGGACGAAAATTTCTTCACTGAGTGAAGAGTTACCCAACAGCGATATTTGGAGACATGTTCCAAGGAAGTTAAATATAGCAAATAGTGCAACGAGATTTTCATGTGAATTAAAATTAGATGCAGAATCAGAATGGTTTAGAAGACCTGGGCTTTTAAGAAAGGTCGAATGTGCATGGCCAGAAAATATCGATTTGTGGTTACCAATGCATCACGATGTAGAAAAGGAACATTATATTTTTCTTGGGTTTCTTGAGAAGTATTCTGAAGCTTAACCAGATCCAAATAGGTTTTCCAAATGGAGGAGATTGGTTAGATATTGATTAAATAATCGAATAGTACAAATATTTGCTTACTCTACAAATTTTCCATTCCTCTTAAGTTTCATGTTCGAGTTCACGTCTTATACGCGCGTAGCTGCCAGAGATCCATCCTTTAACTGGTGGATTATTTTCAAAGTGCACTGCTGATTATTATTTTTAAAAGATAAGTATAATTTGTATGGAAGAATAATAAAAATTAATCCCTTTGGTTTGGTTTTTAAGCTACAGAGTGCTGAATTATAGGTACATACATTATCTTTAGAATGCGTTTCGAACTAATTTTAAGTTAATTTTTTAAAGTAATTTTTGCACACCCTGTACATTATTTACGTACTGCAAAACCTATAGACTATTAAAAAATTAAGGCTTAAGGGCTCGCTAACAAGAAATCTTTATGTAAAAGGGTTAATAAAAATGTACAGCTTAATATCTAAGAAAAAATCTATTTTTTTTCAAAAAAAATCATCTCAAAAAATATTGAAAACTCTAAAAAAGTTTTGAAATAGTTTTTTACAATTTCACAAGGATTAGGTTGATCTAGCAATTAGAAAATAAAGATATTTTTCGCAATTTTTCGGAACAAATAAATTATTGGAAAATTTGTAGTCTTATCAACTATTAACATGCAATAACATTTGCAAGAGATTGCTGAAAAATGTTTCTCCAAATCACTTCTCGTTTTACAAATATTTGGCTTTATTTTGCCTAAAAATTTGCTTGTCCGGTTTGCTATGTCTGGCAGTTTAATTAGTAAAAATTATGGGGAATATTGCGAAATACGATAAAATACCACAAGATTGGGGGAGGGGTAATGAATTTATTTTATTTTGTATATTGGGTCTTAAATGTATAAATACTGACTTAAGGAGATAACAATGCAAATTTTTACTAGTTACATAATAATTCTGAAAAAAAAAAATAAATAAATTACAGACTACAGACACACAATGATATATTACGACTTTTTTCTGGAAATGGAATGATTTATTACATAATTGATCAAGTCAAGGGTACAGAACCCGGAGAAAATTTACACCTGGCATAAATTATTAATAAAGGAAATTTGCTTTACGTTGTGTTGATAGTCAGAACAGGTATAATTAATTATTGTCATAAGCACTAGGGTATTACAATGAATTAGAAAGTAGAAGGGCTTCTAACTTAAATAACAGTTGTAAAATGCGTAGGGTGTCCCGCTTGCTGCTGTATCGGTTAACAGATAGGACAAACATTCTTTTTCGGTTAAAATATTGCGGTGATATAATATTTTGCCTGCATAATTTAATGTTAATTTAATTTCTCATACATACGGTTAGCTTTAGAAACTTAGAATAATATTAATATAAAGGAAACTCAAAACAAACTAACAAATTAAAACATTTATATTTTTAGTTGTAACGAGAAACAAGAAATAAAAACCGTGCGAAATGCTTATACGTACAATAAACTCTAGGATTTTATCTTGAACGTATTTATTCTCAGTATATGGCTCAATTGCCCTTAATACTTATAAATATATTATTATATCATTTCTTTATATAATAAATCGATCACAGTTTTAATCACTGCATTATATTACTTATTTTATGAAAAGTTAATTTTTTATTGTAATATTAATTTACAAAATAGAAAAAGTTTGATTTCAATTGCGATTATCAGACCAGTCAATAAGACAGTTTTCGATAGATAAAATCGATTAAATGCCGACGGACAGAATACCACTGGCCTTAGTTAAATGCATGTAATAATAATACTATAAAAAATTACTTTACTCAGTCCGTAAAAAAATTGCCACAAAAATTAAAAACCAAAAAGTGAGGAGCTAACACGTGTAACTTATCTGTATGCTTTTACTGTTCTTTATTCCTTATACTCGTATCTTATTATCAATAAGTAAGAAAAATATTTTAAAATTGAAACCTTCAATGTTAGCCATTGATCAAATATATTTAAATATTTTTATTACTTTTAAGGGATATTAATTATTACTTTAAATGTTTTAACGTCAAAATTTTACAGAAATAAAAAAAATATTTTGGCTTTATCCCTATAAAGCCAATGGTACAGTTTAATAATCCGATTTTACAATTAGTTGGATATAAAATAATTCTTTTTCATTTTATTTTTCTATATTTAGTATATTACGATTTAGAAGTTTCCATATTAGCCATTTTTGTTCTATATTCGAAAGTTTAACTCGGTGTTTATTTAATCAAATGTGGAATAAACTAAAGTTGTGTAACACAAAGCAGAATTTTAAAGCACAAACATAAATGCGATTACCTAAAATTGTTGTTTTGGGATATAACACAAAACAATTCCGAATATTTTGTTTTTTTTTCACTTTGGTCTTAAAAGGGAAATATTGTAACCGTGAAAAAATCACCCTCCGAGATTTTTCAGATCTTTACTTTCAAGGTCTCTACATGCCGAAAAACGGAGCGAAAAATATGTTTTCTCAATACCTCGATCTGTCTGTCGGTCTGTCTTTTCGCGACATAGAAAAACTACTTACTAGACTGACTTCAAATTTTGGTAAAAAATTAAGGTTCATATGAGGATGATCTAGTAACATTTTGGTAAAAATCCTATATCCTTATCCACTTTACCCCAAAACTGGTTACAAAAAAATACCAACGGCTTAATAACATATTTAAAAAGTCTGCCTAAAAAAACTACTTGATGGATTGATTTCAAATTTTGTGCAATAATTAATTGTGATATAGAGATGAACTGGTAATCGTGGTACGAATTCAAGATGGTGCAACAAAATGGGAGTTAAGTAAAATGTTTTTAATATTTAAAAAATCACCCTCTTACATATATTCACGTTTTAGCATCCCCAAATGCCACATATTATGTTTTATCAATTAAGTCGGTTTGTCTGTCAGTTCGCGCCATCGCTTTAAAACTACTTATCCGATCGACTTCAGATTTTTCTCAGAAATTATGGGGATGATCTGGTAATGTTTTGGTAAAAATCTAATATGGCGGCCTAGTGAAACGTTAAAAAAATTATTACTAAAAAATTAATTATCCAATTTACCTCAAATGTTGCACAAAAAATAAGTGTCACATAGAAATGAGCTGGTAACATTTTTGTATGAATTCATTTTTTATTTATAAAATATTTAAAATATCAGCCTGAAAAAACTACTTATTAGGTTAAGTTCGAATTTAAGCATTAAGTGTTGCAAAATGGCGGCTAAATAAAATGTTTAAAAAACAACGTAAAAAAATCTTCTTATTCAGTCGATTTAAAGTTTTGCAGAATAATTAAATTTGATATAGGGTTAAACTGGTACGAATTCAATATGACGAAACAAAATGGAGATGCGTGTCATTGAAAAAATTACTTATTTAATTTATTTTAAATTATGCCCAAAAATCGAGTATGGAATAGGTAGAAACTTGTAAAATGTTGGTAGGAATCCAAAATGGTGGAACCAAATGGCACCCAATTAAAATGTTTTTTTAATTTAAAGTTGAAAAAGGTGAAATTTAAAACTTAGTTTTACAAATTTTCTGTCGGTTCTCTCGTAGCATTGTACTTGTGGAAAAATCACCTTCTGAGATTTTGCCAGATCTTCAGGTCTCAGGGTCTCTAGATGCCAAAAAACAAGTTTCTGAATTCCGTGGGAAGGTCTGTCTGTCTGTTGGCGGCATAACTAAAAAACTACTTTCCCGATTAAGTTTAAATTCAAAAAGGACATGGTAACATTTTGATAAAAAATTCAACACGGCGGAAGAAAATGGCGACCTAGTAAAATTATTAATAAAGTTTTGCACAACAATCAAGTGTGAAATGACAATAAATAAACTTTGATGCAAATTTAGGATGTCGAAACAAAATGGATAAATGTTAAAAAAACTACTTTTAATTTTAAATGTTAAGTGTGGTATAGAGATAAACTGGAAAAATTCTGATACGAATTTCATATTTCCGCCATATGAAGCGAGGGCGGACAAAATGTCGGCCATATAACATGACTTCAAAATGTTCACAAAAATTAGATGTGAATAGGGATGCACTGGTCAAATTCTAGTACAAATTCAACCTGGCGAACAAAATGATATGGCCTAATCAAATTTTGAATAAAATCAGTACGTATAAAAACTACTTATTCAACTGATTTCAATTTTGTCCAAAAATACGTGTGCCATAAGTAAAAATTTGTAAAATATGGGTACGAATTCAATAACCTGGAACATCCATTGTGATTAATCCGAGGATTAATCCTTCTTTTTATTAGGAATAGTAAATTATGATCCCATCTAGTTTCGCACATAGTAATTTAATATGTAGTTAGATACGAGGGGGAATACACTGACAAAAATACTCGCAAAAATATGTACACAATTTTTTTATTTTCTGTATTTATGTATTATTTTTTTATTTCTCCATTTTTTAAGTATTTTCTGGTATTTATTTGTATTTTCTATTTTTTTGTGTTTTTCCTTTGAATTCTCACATACTTTATCCAATATAACTATTGATTTCAAAATTCTATAAAAATGTTTAAATGGAAAATCGCAAGAATAAGAGCAACAAATTTCCCCTATTAGGTTTTGCTTATGTCATGTCATGTTTTGTAAATGTGACATTTAGAAAAATTATTTTTTCTATTATTGCATATTATGTCACCTTAAACCTATGACTGTCAAATAAGTACTGATCTAAATTTAAACCTCTTTATTGAATAGAGCTGTACATTTTTATTTCGAATTACATTAAAACCGGGTCTAAGTCTTAAACATGTCTCATTAATCTAGAGTAAAAGCTGGAAAATGTATTTCAGTCACTTCCACATGCTCTTATCGTATTGAGTAGAAAAAAAGCTGCTAATGATGTGTTAAATTTACTGAAATAACAGTAATTTTTAACAAGGCTAAACGATTTATTAATACAACAAAATAGAGTCACTATTACAATAATTGTTATTTTTATGTTACAAACTCATAGATTTGAAAATATCTTAATTTTAAATAACAAATAAATTTTAAACAAAAAAAAAACTAAACCTATTTTTGAAAACTCCATTCACTATTAACATTTTTTATATAAACTCCTTCCATTGATAGTATTTATTAAATCATTACAGTGCATGTTACATCTTCCATGTTTCATTTTTTTTATGAAGAAATACTGAGGGAAATACCATCAAAACATGTCATATGACCTTTGTGATAAAATAATTACTTATTTAGTCGTACATTTTTTCTAGATGGCAAAATAAATAAATAGCCTATTTCAACTATTAAAAAATTGGCATTACCCTCGACATCGCCTATTATAAATTTTTTACCTAAATAAATATTGTTTTTTTTTAAATTTTTTTTACTTAAAGCAAATTTGGTGCATTAACCGCTAGGGTTATTAGCACCAGGTACAATAAAATAAAGTAACACATTTTAGATTTTACAGTATAGGTTACAGTCTTTTAGAAAGTTCATTAGTTGCGTTATATTTTGTTGAGTGTTTAAAATGTCTTTTAGGGATTTCCCCGCCATATTATGGTTTATCCTTTCACGCGCGTATTTCATTATTAGTTTTTAATTATTTATTATGCGCGTTCACCATTATACGAAGCCCTTTCAAGGTTATAAGATTTTCAATTTTTGTTCTTTGAAACTGTATGTAAGACTTTTTAATGTTTAACAAAATAGAGACTAAAATGTACAATTGCGTTAAACTAAATTATGTATCTATATATATATAGAGGGAAGTTCTATAGTTCTCAGTAATATTTTTAGTAAAAGAATTACTTTTTTAAATGATAAAAGGATTATTCAAAGGTATTCTCGAATTAATTTTTCAGATGTGACAAAGTCTATTTTCTATGTAACCTCGGTTTGGACATATCACAAAAGCTTGAGGTCTAAATACAACACTGTTATTACCTGAACAAACCCTGTGTGACACGGGAGTTCTCGTATATTGGTCAACGTTCTCCAAATAACAAAACACACATTCATATACTGGATCTTTTAGACAAAAGATAATTAATATCACTGTGATAATGTATGTGACTACAATAGCAGGCTGCAAAGCACCTATCCAAGTACAAGCCACGTACGACGATGCTGCACTCCGATATTCGCTCAAGACTGGAAAGTAGCAAGTCATCGTAGAACGGCTATCAAGAAATACATTAACAATTGCAATTAAGATAGACAAATGACAAATTATCCTCGTAGACTCTTTAAATATATAGTTCAGAATAAACTTACATGAATTATTATTTCCGGACATACAATATAAGTATATCTATTTATCTTCCATTAGTTAACTTATTCATCTATAACTTTTTATATCCTTATAAATATCACTCTAGTTAACTTATTCATCTATAACTCCTAAAATCCTCGTAAATAACACTCTAAACACCAGGATATACACAAAAACTGATAAATAAAAGCACTCACACTTCGCAACTAATAATGGTATAGTATAATTGCCTAATTTACCGAATTAAAAGGCTTTCAGGTCGTAGTCGTTTTCATGATATTTTTCTATAAAGCCAATGATCATAGTCACTGGAAGGTTTTAAAAGAACTGACGGTTAAAGTATAAAACAAGCTCCTGACTCAATGAATAAATACTGAAAAGTATGAACGAAACCGAATACACACGTTTACGATACGACTGATCACTGGCCGGTTTTCAGAATAGGTCACATTCCGTTGATAATTAATATCCTTCCGGTGATAGAATGCATATTAGCAGGTACAGTACCGGATATACAACAGAACCGGCATAGATATTTTTAGTTTTTAGCGGTTTTTGTGTTTGTATGTTCCAGCATTGAAAACGTTAATATGTAAATAATAATAGGAGGCATATTTAATTTGGGATCCTGTCAATTTGGAGGAGGTTAATTTGGCGAATGCGTCAATTCGGCGCGGCGGACAAATTATTTTACATCTTTGGCGGACAAGTATATTGCCAATAATAATCTGATTAGCGAAAATACCCATGAAAAGTTAATTCTAAAGTTCTTGATTTATTTATTTTGTCAAATATTAGTTTTGTGGACTGCTGTAATATGTAGATATTCAAATTAAAAACGTTTATCATTTCGCTATTAAAATACCTCATTAGGTATTTTTAGTTTATGATCCAGATTTTGAGTTACATTCGTCTAGCTTTAGACATTTTTTATAATCCTTTGATAGCTTTCATCTATTTCATTATTTGAGTTCATATTTAAACTCGGCGATTTTTTAAACAATTTGCTATTTATCACGCCTAATCTCTTCCGCCGAATTCTTTTCTACGAAATTAACCGATTTGTCATATTGATTTATCCGACAAGACACCATATGCGCTATAATGTTATATTGACGCAGATCTCTTTAGTTTATTCATAAAAATAGGGAAAAACAATTAAACCTTAACTTACATATTGTTTAAAGAATAGTTGTTCAGGTGTCCTTGATATATTGAAAAATGATAATTGTTTCATATGGGGCCGCAAAAAAAATATTTTTCGAATAAGATGTCAGAGATAACCATACATTTCATTTATGGCGGAAAGTAACCAAAAGACTCTCTTTAGCTCCTACGACCACTTACGAAACTGACAAAAAACACACTGTTAACTGGGCTAGAAAGTGCCATACGCGTATTGAAAAAAAAATTTCAACAGGTGTGTTGAAAAAAATTTCAATACCATAACCTTGAGTCAATGTCACAGCTGACGTAACGGGTGAAATTTTTTCAACACTGATGTTGAAACAATTTTTTGAACACCAGTGTTGAAACATTGAAAATATAATAATTCTACTGAGCATTTTGACTGATGGTAGGAAAAATAGTATACAGATTTGAAACACAATTGAACATCAAATAAAAAAAAACTACCCAAAACAATTATAGTTATGTTACTTATTTTAAATAGAACACCCTTTTATAGTATATTCTTGCATTTTTGGATTCTCCCGAAAACTTTAAAGACTTTTGAAATAAGATGTTACACCTTTAAAGTTTCGGAGCTATAAACATTTGTAAATCAGTATTTTGGATAATTTGCATTATTGTAAGAGCTATCTGATGGTAGGTACCACGAGTATATGAAAGTTGGTACATCACCCTGGTGTACCATAGTAGAGGAAACAAAACTTATTATAAACAAAATCTAATTTTCAAAAATGCCTCCTTCAGCGGCTAAGCACACATCTCTGTGTTTTATAATGTTTTGATAAGTTTTTTTTATATTTCTGATATGAAATACGATAAGATAATACGATGTGACTTTGTAAGATTTTCTTCATTTTTCTGTATTTTTCATTAGCCCCGAGTTTCTGGTAAAGCGATTTTACCGATTTTTATATATCAAATTTTGTCTTATAATTAATAAAAAATTTACTTATTTTAAACACGCTTTAAAATTGGAACAAGTATTCTATAATTATTTATTTATTGCCTACAAAATTACAAATGTACTAAAAAAGTAAGCAAAAAAATGGTGTCAAATCTAATAAAAAAATTTTTAAATTAAAATTCACTGGCTAATATCCAGGAGATAGTGGCAAAAGCTCTGAGAATCGGTATAAAGAATGTACAGAAACTTGTGCATGAAAAAAAAAATATAATTTACTTCCGAAAAAGATTAAGAAATGTACACGAAAAAATCCAAAGGCAAAAGACTTAAGTTACAATGCAAAAATTTATATTCATAATGCAATTTATGATTTATACACGTCAAAGACTAATATAATCCTTCAGAAACTTTTTAATATTATAGACTAAAAAATGTCATCATCACTTAAAAAGTCCTCATCTTCTGAGTCGTCCTCAAATGGCGCAATGATCATTGGTGCTATTTCGACATCTAGAACTCGTTCTCGATTCCACCAATCCCATATTAATTTCTCCGTACGTCCAACAGATTTCTTCCAGTACTCAGGCGTAAAATAACTTAATGAATCTTGCCAAACAATTTGCACTTCATCTGTTGTAAGACCATCGTTCACGTGTTTTTCGTAATATGATTTTGCCCCAGCCCATATTAATTCTATTGCTTTAAACTGGCAATGGTATGGAGGCAGTCGAAAAACCTCATGTCCATTTTCCCGTAATATTTCATCTACGGCATATATTGTTGGTTTTTTAATAGATTTTGCCATTAAAAGAAGTTCTAGTTTAAGCATATTGGGTAAAGGATTTGGTTTTTGTTTTATTAGCCACTATCACTTTTCTTCTAGGATGAAGTAGGCTGTTTATTTAAGATTCTTGAATGATAAGAGTCATTGTCCAGAATGATTAAAGATGGAGCATCTAAATTTGGAATCAGTTGTTTTTTTAACTACTTTTCGAACAGTTCACAGTTCATATTATCATAACAGTAAACTTGCACCTGGGAGAAATCCTGTTGAAGAACCTGCATGCAAAATGATGAACCGTTTTCCCGTGCCACATCCCTTTTTTCTCTTGACACTTTTCACACACTCATCCTGCCAAGATATCGAACCACTTCCATTAGAAAATATCCAAGTCTCGTCTAAAAATACCACTTTTCTAAATTTTGAATTAACATTTTCCGTGTATTTCTTTAAAAACTGGATACACTGACTTGCTATATGTGGCAACCCGCATAAAAATCTTCGATTACAGTCCTTTTTATATCGAAAACCCAACATTTTTATCAATTTTGACAACGATTTTAGTCCAATTTCCAATATGCCTCGATTTTTTAAAGCTTCTTTTAAAACTTAGAGTTTTTGATGTGTATAAATCGTAAATTGCATTACTTACATCCATTTTTACATTGGCACTTAAGTCTTCTGTCTTTGGCTTTTTTCGTGTACATTTCTTATCTTCTTCGGTAGTAAATTATGCTTTTTTTCATGCACAATTTTCTGCACAGTCCTTATACCGATTCCCAGAGCTTTTGCTACTGTTTCCTGGATATTGGCCGGTGAATTTTCATTTTCGTAATATTTTATTAGATTTAATACCATTTTTTTCGCTTGTGGATGCAAAAAACCCGAAAATTGTTTTCTATTACTCATTTTGTCACTGACTTGTCAATCTGACTTTGAAGTGACATCACTCAAAGATTTTTGCAACTGCTGGTATTTATATGTGTATCCTCTTTTTTCGTATGAAAATATCATAGGTCTATCTAATTCATCTTCCGGATTTTATGCGGAGGATATGATTACATGTAATAAAAGAAAAACAAACCTAAAAAGTTTGTCGTTGATAAATCGTATGACCCGCAAGATAACACTGCTTTTGACTATAACTGACTTTCCTCATTGAGAACAGGCTTGTTAACAACTATTCTCGTTTCGTTGCCGAGCAACAAGTTAATCAAAGATTTGTCAAACTTACGTTAGTTTACTTTTTAAAGAATATTATTTTATTATTAGTTGTTAAAGATGAACAGAAACGTCACACGTTATTAAAAAACCGAAATGATATGTTAAGTACGTTGGCAAGGAATGGTTCTCAGTTAAGACTGTCCAAACCCCAGAGTAAGAATTTAAAGTAGAGATCACAATTCATTTATAAATCACGGTATGCGCCAACATGATTCCCTTATTTTTCACATACTATCGACCAGTGATTACGATAAAACAAGAAGTGTGGATGGTCCATGTCCAAGCGGTGGCCAGTGGTTGACGAATGCCAGTGGCGGCGCGAGTTTTTACTTCCCACATACGGAAATATCATTAATCGTGAAAAAATCATCGTTCGTCGGTTTTTACAGATCTTTATGTTTTTCTATTTCTGTTGGTCGGTCGGTCAGTTCTGTTTTTCCATTTCTGTCGGTCGGTCGGTCTGTTCCCGGTATAGGTAAAAAACCTACTTACTCGATTAACTTTAATTTTATTTAATTTTCCACAAAAAATTACCTCTGAAAACTGGTATGAATTCAATATGGCGAAACAAAATGACGACCTGTTAAAATATTTAGTGTACGAAAATGAAGACATGAGCCATGCTTCATTATCGTTGAAAAAAGGAAGGATTCTTACCTATTCCTTAATGAGGCTAATAGGTCTTAATGAGGCTAATAGGTATTTTTACCATTGGCATCATTTTTAGTGTTTTCACAAATGTTTGCGGATTTTATTAATGCCAATAATATGATTTGCGAGATAATAATCTTCTAATATGTTTTTAATTAAATTGTGAAATTATACTAAGATTTAGAAATCACATCGGAAATCACGAAGGAAAAACGAAATTGGTTTTCACTTCTTGAATTAATTACGTACAAATTTCAGATAATCGTACCCTACTTCACTATCTAAAATCAAACCGTTAAGTTAGGTAAGTTTAAAAGGAATTTAGTTATTTATATATTATTAAACTTTTAGAATTTTAAACTAAAAAACAATGCTTTTAACGCTCTTTTATTGGCTTCCTACTGGTCTGTTTTGTTTGAATGTTTGGTTCAAATCTTGTAATGGAGTTTTCACCACTTCCACATTACCGATTATTTTCAAATTTGACATGCATACACTTTCGGATATAAAAAATCCGAAAATTTAAGAGTATCAGCATTTAAAAATTCAAAATAGTGGTTTCAAAATCACAATGTCAATGTCGGACGGATGATTTTAACATTTGTGGGGATTATTTAAGAACGCACAATAAAATTCAAAATGGTGGCGCCAATAGGTGGAGCAAATATCGGTATCTGGAAGTATTTAAGAATAAAACTCATGAAATTTTAGTCAATATTTGAGAGTTAAAAATGGCGTCCCCAACATAGCAGACTAATGTTAAAATTGTTGCAGAATTGATTAAAAGTCGGCATTTGAGGGTATTTAAGACTTCACATCATGAATTTGTGTCAACATTTAATAATTCAAGATAGTAATACCAATGCCAACATGGCTGTGAAATTTTAACATTTGTATAGATTTGGCTGAAAGAAAGTCCGCATCTGGGGGTATTTGAGAATACATATCATACATTTTTAGTAAGTATTTAAACAATCAGAGTAGGAATGCCTAGATTGCGGGCGAATTTTAACATTTATGCAGAAATGTGCAATTCTTACATTTTCAGTAATAAATATTCAATAGGGATGTCATCAATCAATAAATCTGTTAAGTACTTTTTTTAGATATTTTTAAACATTTAATTAGGCCGCCATTTTGTTTTGTTTTGGATTTGTAGTAAACCTTACCAGTTGATGGCCATGGCACATCTAATTTTTCTGCAAAATTTGGATAAAATGGATAAGATAGTTTTTTAGTAATAATTTTTTAACATTTCAATAGGCCGCCATTTTGTTCTGCCATATTGGATTTTTACCAAAATGTTACCACGTCATCTTCATATGACCAACTAGAATATTAGTAAAAAGAAGCGAGCGCCATAAGACAAAAATAGAATAGCTAATTGTCTTATTGTTCTTCCATGTGAATAGCTAAATTTAAAAAATAAAATATTTTTTTTAATTTTCAATATTCAAGTTTTAAATTCTAACCAGTTTAGAACATGTTTACGAACACATTTTTACTTTTAATTACCCAAAGAATCGCTATTTAAATTTCTTTACCTCACAACAAAAAATTGGCCCAACTCAAGTGAAAATTAAAAAAAGGCGCGAAATCATCCGAAACCTTATTATTTCCCCAGATTTCATCCAAAATCTAGTGATTTTTGAAATCGCAGTACGTTTTTTTTGGGCGTGAGACGCCTTTCTACTATTACCCAGTAAATAATAATACTACCAGATTGGTCAACACGTCATATGACCCAAAATAAGTGAATAAGGTATCTTTCATTAGACATTACAAGTCTCCTGGAAAAAATCTAGCTGTTTACTTGGTGATTAAAAGACAATTCCAAACTTAAACGGCCATTTTTTGCAAACTCACATTGCCGCACCATAGTTAGGTCAACTAAAGCTCCTAGTTTCGTAATGTCCAAGATAAAGTAAATAAAACTTATTTATTAAATATTTAAAAAATAAATGTTCTCGTAATCTCACCTCACCTATAGAACGCTGCTTCTTGAAGTAAGGCAACATATAATTAGAATATTTAAACCCTATCAACAATTACACAATAATACATTAAAACACATGCAGTAGGGAAGCTAAGAAAAACTTGGTACTTAATGACAATTTTAATTGAATTAATTTCTGGGTTAAAATATTTTTTAGCAAATTAATTTCCTTAATATTAAAGTTTATTGTAGTTTCACGAACCGCTATTGGTTTTTAAGCCACGCCGGTCACGTGACCATGTAATAATCTTTGCTGTAGACTATTGTACTATTATACTATAAGGAACTCTTGTCAATGAAAGTGGGATGGTCTAACACGACAGTGGGATGGTCTAATACGTGGAGTAGTCGATCGGGGTTGTCTTATCTAATTAAAACTCTTGTTACTGGTGTAATCTGATCTGAGGTTTTGGATATTTTAGCTTGTTTTTACTATTTTGAAATAAAAGCAATTTCTTTATACTGCTTAGAAACTAATACAGAAAAACATTACTATTCTTTGTATGAAAATTTTGCATCAACATATTCAACTTAATATAAATTGGTATAAACATTGGAGTTCCTGGCTAGGCTTGGTATTGTCGTACGATCGATCTTATACTGTGCGGTAATCTTGGGAGTGGCTTAATATGTAAATAATGAACTCTATTTTTATTCTTACTCTAAGGTCCAAACGACAGTATCTGGACAGGTATCCCGATAAACGATAACCAAGAACATTAAAAAAATTAGGAGTTAGATTTAGCGAGACCGGGAATGTGCATTATAAGAAGAGAGTCGTTGTTAACAAGCCTGTTCTCAATAAGGAAAATCAGCTATGAGTTTTCCTTTCCGTTTATGAAAGTTCAATTCAAAGTACGAATTCTCGGAGCGAAGCCCTTGGTATGTCTTACACATCTGTGAAGAAAATCACAAAGTGCATCCCTATCATATTTCATATCATCAAAAGTTATTACCTGGTGATAAAGAAAAAAAATAGTAGATTTTCGTCAGGAGAAAACTTACCAAAACCGTGACTTTCTTAGAAATATGTTATTCACAGATGATGAATTAAGGTTTAGTAGTGACTGTATTATGAACATTCATAATATAAGGTATTACAGTCAACAACATCCTAATTGGAGAGAAGAAATTATGAAACAAGGAAGATGGTCCGTGAACGTATGGGGTGCCATTGTAAACGATTATGTTTTTGAACCATATTTTTTCTAGGGAAGTTTAATTGGTAACATATATTTAAACTTCCTAAGAGAATCACTGCCGATATTATTAGAAAATGTGACCATTCAAATTAGAAACAATATGTGATTTTAACATGACAAGGCCCCGCCGCACGGCACACGTGATATCACATCCTTTTTAACTGAACGTCATGGATCGAAATGGATAGATAATAGGGGAAATTCAATATAAGCAAGATAAGCAAATAGGGAAGCCGAAGGACCGATTCTGGGGCCCCTAAGTCTGCGGACCTCAGTCCTTTGAATTACTTTTTGTGGGGATTCGTTGACAATTTTGTAAATGGTATGCCTTGTAACGGTCCAAACGAAATGAAGAAGATAATACAAGAGGCCTTTAGAGTTGCTAACAATGAAATGTTAAATAAGAACGCATGCATATGTGCTTAGCCGCTAAAGAACGCATTTTTGAAACCTAGATTTTGTTTATAATAAATAATTTTGTTCCCTCGTTATTTAATACCGATTCGTTTAGTTATTATGGATGTGTTACCACTTGGTTATTCCCAAATTCATATGTTTTAAGCTAAATACAATTGAAAATCGACCTCTTAGCCACTTTAATTAATGGTGGTGCTTACTACGGTATCAGGTGAAGTACCAACTTTCGTATACTCATGGTACCTACAATCAGATAGCTCTTACAATAATGCAAATTAGCCAAAATACTGATTTTCAACTGTTTATAGCTCCGAAACTATTAACTTTAAAGTTGTAACATGTAAGAAGTGTTCATAATTCCTCGGGAGAATCCAAATTTGCAATAATATACAGAGTGTTCCTTTTAAAAGAAATAAAATATGCATAATTTTTTCGCGTAAATTTTTTATTGGATGTTCAAATGTCTTTATGATAAATTGCCCTTATCCCTCTTTAAAATCCCTACAACTTTTGTTTTTACCATTTTTCAGTATATCTTAAAATAAAGAAATTATAAGGGTGTTTATTCTTTCAATACTCTCAATGCTTGTTATGTAATATACTGTTAGATATGGGGAAAATAAAAGTAGAAGAGACTACTGGTGAGCATCACCAATTTCTGATATTTCAAAATAGAAGTATTTTCGACATCTTTGCTGTTTAGTTAAAGCATCATGAAACATACATATAATGTACTGCCCACAACGTGAGAAATTGTTTAGAAGGGACTTTATTGTGGAAGACCAATTAGAGTCACGATTGATACTTGAAAAATGGATTCAATGGTATGAAAAATATAGGACCAAGAAAATCGGAGTCTTGTTTTTTCTTATTACGAGACTTAATTTTTAGTTCCATCTATAGCGTAGTCTAAGAATTTGAAGACAAGCTAAAAACGTCGGTAGATTTCAGCATGGAAGAAAATTGGTAAAATATGGAGGCCGAGACGCCGATACTGCTTCGTGGAGAATTCGCTTTGAACGTCTTTATTTTAATCAATGATAGCTTATATGTAAACTAGTGTATATATAAAATGTTGCCTGCGTTAATTTATACCTATAGAACACCTTTCATATCCGCATGTTGGCAGGATCATCCAAGATCTGAGAAAAACAATGTTCTTCTTGTAAAGAGAACTCCGAATTCACCGAATGTAAATCCGATATCAGAACCGTGGCATCCTAGAAGCTTTTAAGCGGACTGAGTTAGCTAACCGACAGAAGAGATAAATAGCATAAAATTAAAAAGGAAAATTCATTTATATAACGCAAATTCATAAAAAAGCAGTTTGTTCTAAGAATTTTGACTTAAAATCATTTTATTTCATCAAATGTTCATATCCACTGTAGTAATTCTTTTGTTTAATAAGAAAATATGAGGGCCGACACGTGAAACGCTAATACATTTTTTTGATTATCACACTAAGGGCTGGTCGATCGATATTTTCCATGATTACAGTTGCCTCAACAATCGTTTCCACGGTAAATATTCGAAGAATAAAGTTATTTGGGGATGAAAATACTAGCCCTAAGCTCTTTCACTAAAGAATAATATGTGTGATTATCTCGTGTAAGGTTCGGAGCAATCAGCTATTTCCGGTTTGGTAATACACAAATTACACCTGCTCTACATCTTGTAGTGGTGGTGTAGGATCTGGTGGGTAGAAGCAAAAATGACATAATTTTCTTTTTAAAGAAAAACTACTACAAAAGAAACAGCCTATGTTTACAATTGAACCGTTATATTTTTTAAGGCTTTATTAAGTTAAACTATTATCTGACGTACATATCCCAAAACCCGCACTAGCTAGCAAATATCTTGTACAGCAACTGTTCTTTCATGTAAATTTTTGAAACTTCCGACAAATTCGCTTGCACTCAAGCTACACATTATTTCAATAGCGCCGCCATTTTTAATTATAATGGGACTTATTGCATTATATTGAAAATGAAAAAAAAGGGTCTGCGTTTGAAGTATCTATATAACCCTATGACATTTCCGGTAAAACGGGAAGTGGAATTGGATACAAACACATCCCAATTCCAAAATAATATCTTAAAAGGAAGAATTATTATGGGTTTACCCTATGTCCTGTGTCACCTGGTATACCTAATAAAAGAAGTTCTGAGACGGCAATTTTTTTGTGAACAAACATAAATAAGAATTATTTCTGGTATGTGTCTAATATGGAGGCACAAAATGGCAGCCCAATAAAATTGTTAAAAGATCACAAAAACAGTTAAGCAATTTTATCAAACGTTTGTGTGCCTATTATTTGTTATTTGAGAACCTTTTGTATGTAACAATATGAAAAAATATTTAAGAAAAGAAATTTTAATAAAAATTAGCTGGCCTGGCTTGGAGGTTGCGTAATATTATCATAACGTGAATATACCTGGTTCGTGTAATAAACAGCAACGAGTTCAAGAGTCAGAACAAAACAAACATTCAATTAACATTAAGTATACACAGAAATGTTTAACTCCGTCTCTGCCTGATGACTACCTAATCCGCCATTTCTTAAATCAAAAAAATCACTGCACTAACATACAAGAAAATACATTAGGAATTATCTCCCTTCTAATATCTTAATATTCCATAGCAATCTATATTTTCGTATCTTCATAGTACCGGATATAGGACATCCGATTTAGATTTTTACGACCGCCAGGTAACAATAGTAGTTCCGTTTTACGTCAGTTAGGCCCACATCTGGTTCTTGTAAAAATGCGCCTTAAGAAGTTTAAAGTTAGGGCTGGAAAGAAAAATAGCAAAATAAAAATAAATCCTTTAAGAGGGCTTAAGCGCTAACGTATATCTTCTACTGATAGGATCTACTTAAAAGGGATATGATCGATGGTAGCTTTAGCTGTCAATGATTGTCTTTGGATTATTTATAAAGCTGTTTACGCAGACTTGGGATGTTGTTTATAAAAAATCAAGTTAAATATTATTTCTAGATATTTAGATATGAAAATAATATATTTACAATGTTGAACTAAAAAAAACTATTGATAATGAATTTTTCTAGGTTTTTCCAGTATCTTCTACAAAACTGTTTGCATTTGCCACTGTAGCAGCACAGTTTCTTTGACCAATACACCTTTAAATAGTTAGTACGCATTTACTTTTGAACTTAATGAGCTAAATTTGATGCATAATCCTAAATTATTTTCAGAATATCAAACGTAACTAAATTCCGCAAGAGTCCTATGGCACACAGGTCAGTGAATGAAGGTGACACGCACCCACGCCTCTGCCCTCGACAGCTTGCCAGCTGACCACTTATCACCAGTTTAATTGACAGTTTGACACCAAGAGAAAGATTAAACCAATTTTACACCTCGTTAAAGACGCACTGCCATAATGGTGGACGTCATTAGGAAACATAAATTGTTGAGGACCATTTCTTAATAGCCTGTACAGGAAATGTTGTACATTGGATCTAATGACAAAGGAACGGTTTATTATACCTTTGATATCGGGTAGCTAAGCAACATACGATACAGGGAATGTCAAAATATCTTAAGAACATTTTTATATATAGAGATTGTATACAAAAGGATGTAATCTGCGTCGACAGACCCGTACACAATTTAATAAGTGATGCAAATGGGACATGGCAGAATGAGCAATATTGTTTGTTTTTGCAGACCTTAAAATTTTGACATATGATTACTAACTAGGTACTAAGAAAAGCCAAGTATTTCATATTAGTTGTTTTCCTTTAGAATCCATAATTTTTAGTCGATCTACTTTTTTATTTTAAGTTTATTTTAATTTTTATAATTTATACAATCGGCTCTATTTTTAACTATATCAAAAACGCTTAGAAACGTTCAAATTTTACGATTTTTTGATAAATTAGTAGTTTTGTTTGAATTTTAAAGGGAGGAGTGCGAAAACGTTATATGTTTTTCTACCATATCATATACTGCAGTTTATTACACGTATTTATCAACACTTCATTAATTATTACCCTTAAGAGTACTTTCCATATAAGTAATTAAAGTAGTTAAAACGATGGGCGTTCAAATTTTTCAATGTGGTGTAATTTTGTTGTTTGTGGTGTGTTTTAAATACGTTTTAAATACTTATTTAATATTTTTAATATGCTTTATTTTCGTTAAATATCTTTCAATGCATTTTTAATATCTTTCAATACATGATTAAAGAGTACCCTAAACTGGGAGAAATATTGCTGACAAAGGAAAGTTGTTTTCATTGCAGAGCATGCCTCTAAAATTTTCGGTGGAAGTAATAGAAAGTAATAAATTATTATAATCGTTTTTTTTTTGACAATGGGAGACAATAATTATAAAATAAACATACATGTATCAAACATAGATGGTGTTTATAAGTTTTCTAATCCTGCTGTATTTTTTATCAAACAACGCCCCATAAAAAACTAACTAATGCTTATTATAACAATTTTTTGAAGAAAAAAGACCACCCTATTTAGGAAAGCCCATGCACACGTTTCTATACGTATAATATACAAAATAAATTTTTAAGTAAAATTAAATATGTTGGATTTTTTTATTTAGATCTCTCTTTAAGTAATTATTGTATATTATTTGCAATCCCTTTAAAAACTGTACTTAAATACATAGAAAAAAAATCCACAAAAAGTATATTAATTTTCCTTTAAAAAAAAAAATTAATATAAATAATAAATCAAACGTTCTGAAAAATAGGGAAATTTTAAGAAATGTTATACACTATGATTTAATTATGCTTTAACTGGTTCTAAATTGAGGCATAGTCTCCTTGATACTCATCGACCACTATATCTTTAAAACCTTTAAAGGTAAAACGAAAATTTGGCATGTGATTTTTTGTGACATAAGTGCAAGAGAAGAAACTTTCTGATAGGGTGAAAACGGTTCAAATGTGTTTTTACAATATCTCTTCAACGAAATGAGGTTTAAAGACTATTCTTCCCTCAACGGCTTTTGAAAATAATTATGTAAAAATCAATTTATCGATAGTTCTAAATTTTACCCTCAAGTTGGCGAAAAATGATAAAATGTGTTTATACTTTTTTAATAAATGAGGTTTTAAAACGCTTCTTTCGTCAATGACTTTCAGAAATAATAATCTAAAAATATATTTTGCATTTTTCAAATGAATATGTACCGCTAAAAATAAATCGTTCAAATTTGGTATACGATGTAGGTGCCAGTATCTCGTGTCTAGACGGTTTGGACAAGTTGTGAATGAAAATTGAAATATTTTCGTGAAAATAGGTTATATAGTTAACTTTAAGTTTCATTTTCATAATATAATTTACCATATTGGTCTTTCTAAAAAGAAAAAACAAAACTTGTTTATCTAGAAAACTAAACCTCTACATTTATTTTACCTGGCCGGTTTCATGTTTTTACTAAAAACATCCAATTCGTTCCCATCTTGGTTGCTATAAAACTATTGTTTGGCAGGTTATACTTCGATTAATAACACAATGATACTTTGTTAGAAGCTTAAGGAAATCTTTATTAAAAATGTTACCAAATATAAAGGAAAAGTAGCTATTTTATTTTTATTATCTCAATATTTTATTTGCCTCTTAGTATTTTCAATATAATTTCGTAATTTTAAATATCAATTAGATACATTAAATTCAATTTAATACTTTTAATTAAATTTAAATACTTCCAATCGTTTTTTAATACCTAAATAATTAATTATGCTGTACACAATTTTGGCAATTGCCCCCCGAATTAAAGCATGAGAATTCATTTTGGAAGACTAATAGATAAACACTCACCCCCAGAGTCATCAAGAAGATTTAAGAGTTAGGTCAGATTTAATTTCCATGACAACGGACTTTAAATACGTATATAAAATAAAACCAATGTCATGGCAATTAAAACTTTTACTTAGCCAGTTATATTTTGTTTATATCATTGTCATATTTTATAATTGAGAATTTAGAAAAAATTTTGTTTTATATGGTATCTTAAACCTACAACTGTTGAATTAGAACTACTTTAAATTTAAACCTCTAGGGCTAGCACTGTTTAAGCTCACCTGGTTGGCATAACTATAGCTGCAAGAGGGGACTGTCCGTAAAGACACAGACAAAAAAATCAGAATCACACAGTAGTTTGTATGGTGGATGGATAAAGGACATCGCAGTACAGAAGCAACAAAAAAGCTGACCTAATATATCGTCACTTATTGCTATACTTTAAATCATTAAAGAAAACAGGAACAATGGATAGCAAGATTCTAAAATACAGCAGCACGGAATCGCCAACTAGTAATGTTAAAAAAAAATTGCGATTTGAAACTATAATTCTGACTGGACCTGAATCGTCAAAGAAAATATAATATGAAGATTGCAGGGTTAAATAATGTCCTTTTTATTTTGAAAGAAAAGGTGTAAACATGTGTTTTTTTTGTTTAAAAGTTTTTTGCTGTTTTAAAAATGTTTTTAATTCGAAGGTGAGGATTATATTTAAAACACTTGTTTTAAACTCTGCTATTATAGTTCAACCTACGTATTATTCTTAGTTCGCTTTGCTTGTTATTATTGCCTTGATGTAGTCACTGTATGACTGTCTTTTGTTATTAGATATAGTTGTTCAAATTAGTTTTATATTAAGTTAACTACAAAAACATATTTAAGTTTCAAACATGTTTTTAATACAGTTTAAAACAAGTAATAATATTTTAAACACTTTAAAACACACCCACAAAACCACACAACTCGGCCAGCTTGTGTAGTATATATTGCGAATAAGAAGATAAGATAGTATCAATCATTTACCTGTGAATGTCTTGCTGCCTCACTAATCACTAATCAGATAATTAATTCTAGGATTGTTCTGTCCTATCATCGCCAATTTTAGGCAAATCCCCCTAAGCGATACCGTCACTGATTTTATAAGAATGTGCTGGTTGATAACCTAGGGCCTGATATTCACAGGGAGGGTGCACATGGGGGCCAATTGCGCCTACGAGCTGTCGCCGTAATGAGTCGGTCTTACCTACTACATAATACAAGTTATGGTTAGACAGCAAATTAAAGATTTCTATCGACGTTGTTCAATATTTTGTCCAACTGCGCATGCAAAGGAAAGCAATGTGTTTAACAGTCATGTAAATGTATGTTTAAAGGCCTGTATCAAATATTTGTCCAGGGTAAAAAGACCGATTTTTATGGGTAAAACCTCAAAAGATTAGTCTGTATTCCGCCAGTGTTCTTAACTAGGTATGCCTTTTAAAAAATCAATACAGTCACTGGTGGCTTTATGCTGCTCCATGGTAATAGAGTATGATATCCGTCGAAGATTTCGGATATTCTCTTGGTAACCACAGAAACTCAAACTTAAATAATTCATCAAAAAAAAATCTTTCTACTATATAATAATTTAAAGAATATACAAACACTAAGAACCGGTCTTAGCCATAGTTTTTTTTTTCAGACCTCTCAGAAAAATATAACTTAATAAAAAAAAGTCTCTTTAAAATTGAAAAACACGTCACATATAGATTACAAATAAACAAACACTACAAGGCTTGACAGATACTGAGAGAGGTTGGAACGAAATGTGGTCAAATTAAAAACTAAAAAAAATTACTATCGGCGTGGATCGAAACTCTTGCTTGCCGCGCCGGGTGAAAGTCCATAGTGATATCCTTAGACCTGTTCGGGATTACATTGAAAAACTTGTGTGCGGGTGATTAGCTCCTAGCCACATTATAAAAAATGAGATTTGGTGCGAAGTTGAAAACATCATTGACACAACATAAAACGGGGCTCTGTTTATTTCCATGTTTTCCAATAAGTCCAACTTTCTACCTTTTCCACACTCGTGGATACCTGTTACATTATTCGACATAGAAAATTGGTGGCCCGTTGATAAAAGATGGTTAGTAAATGCTGATTTTGTCTCCATAATATCCGTGTTTTTATGTTTATTAACCAAATGAACGTGCTCCTGAACTCTGGTTGATATCTTCCTTCCTGACTGTCCGATATATGTGGCAGGATACTCGCCACGCCTAAGGCATATACTCCGGACTTCGAGAGATATTCGGGTTTATCTTTGGTAGTAACTAAATGTCTTTTGAGTTGATTGAGTTTGAAGCGATAGAAATATTTAACCCTTTAAAGAATGTAGCTAACTGTGTTGAAATATTTCCAAAATAAGTAAATGATTTTAAAAATTTGCTATTAGTCAAGGTAGAAATAGCTACGCACATTTGTGTAGCTACTATCATTCATATCTTGTCGGGACCCTTCGACTCTAAGCAAAAATATTTATTTTTTTTTTAATAATCTATTGACAAATGAAATAATTTCAACATAAGGTAAGATTTTGCCAACAGAATAAAATATTGGGGGGGTGCTCTATGTCAATGATGTTTTCAACTTCGAACCAAATCGAAGTTAATCACGAGCACACAAGCTTTTCAGTGTAATCCCGAGCAGGTCTAAAGATGTTACTGTGGACTTTCACCCGTGACGTAAGAGTTTGAACCTCGCTGGCGGTAAACTTTTTTAGTTTTTAATTTTCTTAATTATTTACATTTTAAATTAAATACAGTTTTTTATACATTCAATTGACCACATTTCGTTCCAACCTCTCTCGGTATCCATCGAGCCTTGTAATGTGGGTAATGTTTGTTTATTGTAATCTATGTATAACGTGTTTTTCAGTTTTAAAGGTACTGTTTTTTAATTTTAATTGAATTTAGTTCGTAGTTAGATTGTATTTTTCCGATAGGTCTGCTGATGCCCGATCGGGCGAAACATGTATAATCGATAATCTTATAATAAAAAAAACATATGACCGAGACTTAGTGTTTGTATACTGTTTAATAGTATAAAGGGTATCTCATAGCAATTATGTTTAAAAATTAATCTTGTAGAACTCAAACGGCTAACCGTATTTTAATAAGCAAGGAGGTCAACATATTACAGTACGAGTATTTTTCGTAGTATTGTAGAATATCACTAACTAGCATGGAAAAATACGTTCTTTCCAATCCATTATGACGAGAATCAAATAAAAGATTTTGCTAGGACGATTTCAAATATATATCCATATGCATGTACAGTATGGTCCAACAAGTGTGCAATATATGGGAAACTTTTTTTCGCAGAAAATTTTATTCTTTATAAAAGTTGGTGCATCAAAAAAAAACTGTATTAGCAGTAGTTAGTTTAAGTAAAAATCAAAAGTTATACAGGGTAAGTAAAAAAATGTGAACACTGATCGAGAGTAAACTAGCCTTAATTTTAAAAATGTAGCAAAATGTTATTTAGAAAAGTTGTTTAGATTCAAAACCTGTGTTCAGATTTGAAGTTAAAGCCTCCTATTAAAAAAAAATCAGTAAATTTAGAATTATTGAACTTTTGCCGAAAACATGCATTAAATCAAAGCAAGATCAAATAACCTGTGCCTAAATTTTCAGAAAATAGATTAAATTAATGTAACTTATTTAGACTTAATATTTTTAACAATAACAAATTTATTTGTACGTTGCAAGGGCATTTAATTAATCTTCAGAATTTTGAATGTAATTTTTATAGAATGTTAAATATCTAATACTCGAAACACAGTTCAAAATGTTAGTATTTTAATGTTTTTATTTCAATGTTCAAAATAGCTCTAATAACGTGCACTTATTCTTATCATCATTAATGGTAGTAGCCTGAGAAAAAATAGGAGGCTTTAATTTCATATCTGAATTTAGATTTTGATTCTAAATAACTAATCTCAATAACATTTTGCCATATTTTTAAAATTAAGGCTATACTTTGCTCTTGATCACTTCACATTTTTTTGCCTACCCTGTATGCCTGTAGGCTTATAATAAAACTAACCATTGCTAATACAGTATTTTTTGATGCACTAACTTTTATTAAGAATAAAATTTTCTGAGAAATCAAAAATAAAAAGATTACCCATATGTTGCACATTTCTTGGTCCACACTGTTTATTATAGTTGGCGTCCGAAATATATATGCAGCCGGGTTTTTAATAATTTGCCTCGTTTTGCTTAGTCACGATATAAGACACTGCTTTACATTCGTTACAACCCGTCCAACCTAGTATCTATAGTTATTTAATAATAGATATTTCCGAAAAAAATTATTTACACGATTATACCTTCCTTATTTCATTAAAGTAAGTAAATCGTATTAAGCGTAGCCGTGATTCTTAGCAGGAAACGCCGTTTTTCTCTATATTCCATTAAGGATATAGACCTATTAAAAGCCTGCTGCGATTTTAGAAGATCCACATCCTGCCGCAAGTATATCCCCAATAAAATATTGAAAGGAAGCAGGAAGCATGCCTTTATAATTTCGCGGTTTGTGTAGACAAAATTAGCCACATCACTTCAGTTCTATTCCGAAGCAAATCGCTTTTCGCTCGATCATGTCGGAAAGGCTTTGCAGTAAAGGTTTATCGACGGGTGGCAACTGATTTACAGTAAATCCATTGTACGGTAAAGTTATTATAAAACGGGGAATCTTTTTAGCCATTCTTCACAAAAAGTTCTGCGTTATGAGAAAATAAAGTTGAAATAATTAATTTTGACCTACTATGTACCTAGCGAGGCACAGAAACGTAAAAAATCCAAACTGCCCCAATAGACAACCGATACGTAATAAATAACCATATCTGAGAAAATCATTCAATCTCTATGCAAATATAGAATACAAATATAAAATGCTGGTTATAAATACAGCAAAAAAATTTACCATAAAATAAACTCTGGAATATTTTCAAAATGAAATAACATAGTAAAGTGTTGTGTTCGAAACCTTTTAAAGAATTATCTCCAAAATTGATGTGTTTATTCTGGTTTGACACCAGCAATTTATGTATACAGAGGGTTTTATAAAAGTATGCAATTTTCGTACATTTTTTTTTCTCCCGACATCTCTAAAAAAAATTTAGATTATTTTTAATTATTACTGGGTGATGAAGGGGAAGGAAAATAAAAAAAAAACAAATTACGCGTTTTTAATTTTTTAAAACTTTTTTTCACTTTATTGATAAAAAACTGAGATTTTACATTTATTTATTATTTTAAATTAACAGATTTTTCTCGCACATTGATTAAGAAACATGCATTAACCCATTTTATTAACTTTTAGGAGGAACAAACGTTTAGGTAAAACAACCCATGGTGCCCAATTTTTTGAATTATTGTATAGGTTCCATTAACTCTTGTTTTTTTTTTCAAAACTGTATCCATATCATCAAGTGGCGTTAGATCCGGACTATTTGGCAATAGTCCCGTACCTCCCAATCGATTTTTCATAGTTATCTTTCATAAAATTTCGAACTGTGTGTGGAGCGCTATCGTACTGGACAATTAAGTTTCAAAACTGTTTGACTGGTATATTTTTTAATAAATGTGTTAACTGTTTTGTAAAAAATTAGGATATATTTGCCCAGTTAATGTCTCGTCGAAAAAATGTGGGTCTATAATTTTATAATCAAGTATACCTAACCAGACGTTTCTTGTTAGTCGGCCTTGAAAACGGATCTCCCCCACGAACTCTGGATTTTCACTAATCCAGTTTCTGAGACGTTTCTTTTTTAGTCAACCACAATAAAAAGGTTCATATGAATATGGTCTGTGATCGAAGCCTTGATGCAATTCATTGCGACCAGTGCATAAAGAGTTACTAGAATGTTTAACACACTTGTAAAAGGATATTTAATTCTTGAAAATCCGTGTTTCTGGATGTCTGCACTTTTTGTTGCAAACTGGTGTCAGTTGTAAATTTATTTTTAATATTTTTAATTCTTCATCTAGTTATGGAATTATTTGGATGTGGAATTTGATAAGCCCATTTTGCAGCTGACAAGTTATAACTATTTTCAATTAATAAAGAAAAAACTTCACATTTTCCTTCTGTAGAATATATAATTTTTTAAGTAATAAAGTTTCAACAATACTCTCAAAGGGATTATGAAAACAATGTTAAATTTTAAATGACATTCTCTGTCTTATAAAATTAATTTATCACAGCCTACTAGGAATATTGTGTAAAAGAAATTGAATGACAATGGCCAATCGTTAATTCATCCATAGCCTACTATAAAAACTATTTCTGAAACTATTGAAAATAAATATTAGCCTATGGGTCTTTTTTTGGAGAGCTCTTTCAAATGTTATTCCAAAGGTAGCCAAACATACACGATGCTCCATTAAAAACTTTTTTGTGACCCCTGTATATTTTTGAAAATAATTAAATCCAACGTTTCTTCTTTCTAAAAGGGAAAAAATAAAACAGAGAGAAACCACTGACATATTCAAAACTTAAGATTTTGGTAAGATACATAGAGGCCTAGCAGATGTGACTAATGGCGGCCTTTTTAATTAGCTAATTTTAAATTAAACAGTTTGTATATTTTTAAATATGTTGAATCTCGACTTAATTTTGCATTTAATATTTTATTTGGAAGATTAAAACGATATTTATTTTTCAATCTAGACTGCCCTGCCCCACGAAACATTACTCTAATTTAATGGATGTACAAAATATCAGAAACTTCCTTTTTAGGAACGTCTAAAATTGATAAAACAACTTTTTTGCTTATGATTCAAAAAACAACTGATTCTAACGGCCCATGGCAAGTCCATATATTGTTAACATTTCACTTACAAACTGTAAGAAAGCGTCCATATTCTCTAAGAGATCAACTTTCAAATGACTAAACTAGAAATTTGACTGAGACCGAGACTTTGTGTCTTATTTCTAGTTTAGTCATTTCACTTACAGAAAAAAAATCAGAAATTACAAATATAATCTATATTTTTTTATTAATTCTCAGTGCGAATGAGAGGAAGAACTATCACTTTACCATTGCGAATTTCTAAAAAAAATGGGTATTTGGGTCATAGTATGGCATTTAATATCGTAAAAAGACTTCAAATTTAAACAAAATCGATCATACCTGCCAAGCTACAAACAAACAAAAATAGCAAATAAAAATGCATTGGAAAATATATATTGAACGTTTATTTTTATTTATTTACTTTTTGACATAGAATGAAAGCTTTTACGGATGTGGTCAATAACAAATCATGGTTCTTGGGATTAGACCGAATGATTCCATTTTGACACGGTCTAATCCCAAGAACCACGATTTGTTAATGTACTTTCTCATTTGAAACAAAATACGTGTAGTTACTTTGTGGGACAAAATTTATCAATCTTAGTTAGGGAATTTACACAAAAATTGAATATAGTCATAAATCTTAAAGTACCTTTATTTATCATCGTTTAAAAAAATACAACTGCAACATAGACGACTCCCTGACCATAACTGGCTTTTGCAAAATAATAATAATTAGAAAACAAGTTAAAATGTCCACTCTGTGCAAGGGTCATGGTACCCTCTTTTGGCCATTTGTGAATGTTCTGTGGTGGAAATAAGGTATTCAAAACGAAATAAATAAAACTGATTATCCTTTACAAACAGTTTTCATTAAATTTCTTAAGAGTTAACGGCCTTTTCAAATCTAATTTCTAACAAATAGCGTAAAAGAATCAATTCACGTAAATGTCTTAGAAATTCAATAAAATTGTTTCCATTGAATTTACTTTAGAACTCAAGAGAAACGAGTGTGTCATATTACACCACGCATAAACAGTGAAATATATGACTAGAAGAGTTGAATACTTTACACTTAGTACGAATAGTACGGATTGGAAATCGACAATTAAATGGTTACATGATTTGCGATCGTAAATTCGTTTTGACCTTAAATTTGAACGGAAATTGAGCGGCCATAATTAAGTAATCATGCCATATTTCCACAAATTAAACGTGACAGTCATGTTGAATATTGTTGATATTTACCACTACCGAGAAAAGCGACACCGTATCTAGTCATTCCAGAACGTGTTGCCAATTTTAATTTATTGTCCGATGGTTTATTAGGTGACATTGTAAAATATACAGGGACTCGACAAAATAAAGGAAGCATATAAGCATACTGATATCAATAAACAAGAAAAAAAACTGAGAAAACTTTACTCAAGAAGTGAAAAATGTGTTTTTGCCAAACATAGTACAACAAACTACTGACATACATATATGTACGTGAATAGTTTTCTCAATTTGAATCTTGTATGCAAAACCTACAATCAATTTACCGTTTCATACCCTTTAAAAACCTAACATTTTAATTTTATTTTTAGGGAGCGGTTTCACCCTCCTAGATTATACCTATAAGAAGAAAAAAAAAGTTATGAAAGAAAATAAATATGAGCGTTTTAGCGTCTTTTAAAAAACTAAAAATTATGTTCTTCCCTAGGGTTACCCTGTATAGTGGAGAAGATAAAAGAAATTTAACATATTTCACCGTTCGGTTTTTTGAACTATTCCTCGAACTAACCGCTTTAACACAAAAGATATTTTCCTTTTTTGGGGACTGCATGCTTCATATTTCGATAGGGCTACCCTGTATAATACAAAGAAAAAGAACAAATTCAGGACTCAAAGAGCTAAGTGCTCTTGAAATATACATATATATATATATATATATATATATATATATATATATATATATATAAATATTTATATATTCTTTTTTTTTTCGTTTTCAGGAGGCTGTTTCGTCGCCCTAGGGCTACCCGGTATAAAGAAAAAAAAAGTTTCTATACAATATTATAAAGACATTTGACCTATATTACAATTTTCTAAGCAAGCTAAATGCTTTTGAAGAATATATATTTTTGTATTTTTAGGTGGCTGTTTCATCCTCTCAACTCTGGGTTTTGTGGGAGGCCAACAGCGTCGGCCCCCGGTGCTGTGATACGCGGAAATCTCTTGATGGATCCCTACCATAGGGAGTACAAAGTCCATTGGGGGGTAATTTATTTAACATTGGATCAATCGTCTTTTCAAAATATTATCTGTCGTGTATTTACAAGAAAATAACAAAATATCACTTTTAAAAATAAAGCCTACTGTTTACAGGTAATCAGATAGCTAGTTACAGGCTATTCCATGTGTACGGATGAAAAACTTCAGAACTGTTTTAAGTATTGGTGTTTACATAACTATACACGACTTTTTTTGTTATTTTTATAAGGCTTCCTCAAATAATTAGTACTAGCTTCATCTCGCTTGTCCGATTTCTCTGTATCCGACAAACCAAGCCATTAATCCTCTTGATTATTCGGTACGGTAGTTCCCAGTGTTGACACTTTTTTTGGAGATAATAGTTTTTTCTTGTAGGGTTATAGAACAAAACCAAGATATTTTTATAGATTTCAGCCAAGTAAGTAGCTTCCTGGTTCACGAGAGTAAATGCTTCTGGTGATTTACTAAAGTCATCCATTACAACTAGGATATATTTGTTACCTTGATCAGACTCTGAAAACTGCACAGCAACGTCTATGTTATCCTTTTGAATGGTAGGTACACCGACGTTATAATGTTTCAACGGTCTCCGAGATCTTCTCCTGGGGCCTTACTTACTGAACATCTGCCATATCTTCAGCACCATTTCTTGATGTCTTCATGTTAGCAGACCCAGTAGAATGGTTCTGGAACTTTATCTAGAGTTCTGTTTACTTTAAGGTGGGCTCCGATTTTCCGCCATGTAGTTTTTATAATATATCCTGGGCACTACTAATTGTGGTCTTTCAATCACCACTTTTCCAGACTCGTTTCAGCAATCCATTCTCAACGACTAATGAATCCCATTGAACCCACAGCGTCTTGAGTTCAAGGTTTTTGTCAGAGATTTCTGTCCCTTCTTGTCTAACTTCGGTACTTTCTTTTTAGTGCAAAATTGGTCCAATATCAATAGCAAAATTGGCATCAATATGCTCGCAATTTTTCTATTGACCACTTGTGGTAAAGTACCAAGTAAATTTAAAATTTCTATTGCGACCCCAATATTTAAACGAGGAAACAAAACTAATATAACAAATTATCGACCTATTAGTATAATTTATAATTTTTCAAAAATGTTCGAAAAATGTGTTAAATATAGACTTGACAATTATCTTGATATTAACAACATTCTTTTTAGTAGGAAGTTTGGTTTTACCAATGGAATAAGCACTGAAAATGTAATCTATGAGCGCTAACAAAACATATAACACACCATCTTGACAGCAAGTACAGTACCTAACTGTCTTCTTGGACTTGGCGAAGGCATTTGACACTGTTTCTCATCATTTGCTTGTAAGTGAGTTAGGCACAGGGGTTGCGAGAAGATACTAAAAATTAATGATACCCTTAGTGCTTAAATATTTGTTAAAATTGGAATTCCACAGGGAATTGTTCTGGGTCCCATTCTCTTCATTTCCTACATTAATTCATTGGCGAATATAGGCTTGTTGAATGGGGTGGTTTTGTCATATGCAGACGACACAGCGGTGATATTCATGGGTGAAATCAGAGGGATGTGAGGGCGATGGTTTCAGTCGGTATTAGGAAAATCAAGGACTGGTTAAACTCTTTCAAACTGAGTTTAAATACTTCTAAAACAAAATATATTGCCTCACAGCTTCGAATCGTCTAAGTTTCCATGACCTTAAAATTGACAATTTGGATTATAATATTGAGGATGTTGAATCTATTAAGTATTTAAGAATTACTATTGACAAACATCTTATGTGGGGATCACATATCTCAAAGCTTACAAAAAGTACTAAGAAACTTATACATACTTTTTACGTTCTAACGGGAGTAAAGTTGTTGATTTCCGTATATAAGGTATTGTAGAATCTTTCATAAAATATGGTATAACTGTCTGGGGTGGTAGAAATTCACTACAGTGTTTAAATATTGTACAAAACTACATTTTTAAAATTGTCCATAGGAGAAGCAGACTATGCCCCACTCGTTTGCAATATTCATCATTTTAATGTCCGATCTCTCTATATCCTATCAACTTCCGTATTTGTTTTCAAAACTTGAAGTTTAAAAATTATGTAAACCAATCCCATGATACCCGTAACAAAATAAATTAACATTTTACAATACCAAATAGTCATAGAAACATTAATATTAGATTTATCAGCTATCTGGCTCCAAAAATTTATAATTTGCTCCCTTTAGATTTTAAAAACTCAAATAACTTAAAGAAATTTAGTATTGTTTTTTTATAAAAATTATAATAAATTTTTATGGTCTCTTTTAATTTTAATTAAATTATTTATTAAATAAAGACGGAATTGGGATAAATAAAAAACTTACACTGAATTCACTAAAGAGGTTTAAATTTAGACCAGAACAAAACTTGACAGTTATAGGTTTAAAATACAACTGTAATAAAAGAACAAATAATTTTTCCAAATCTCACAATTACAAGAGTGATATTGATATGAGCAAAACCTTTATATTTTTAATAAGAACTGTATAGTCTCAGCGTGTTAAGAAAGTTCTTGACCTATTGTTAAACGAGCTATTATTGTCACAAAAATACAGTAGTAAAATCCGGTTAAAGTTCCGCTGCTCTTAAAACGCGTTGGGTTTAATGGCAAGTAGATTGTTTAAAATAACAATAAACAGGACACTGTCTGCTGTAATTTTTTTAAACGGCGTGTTTGTCATGGAGATTGTGCGGTTTGTTTCACGGATGATAGAATAACGGGATCTATACTAAATCGGGTCAACATAACTCCACAGGGAATATTACTCGAGTTAAAACAAATTTCTGGATATGAGATATAAAATAAAACGTATAATAAAAATTACGAATTATATAATATGTACGCGAATCAGTAGGATTTTTTCCCGCTTCTAATATTCAATAAACGATACGTAGTACTAGCGTGCCAAAATAAAGGAACTTAACTCCCCCCAGCCCAATTCCAATTTGATATTGCCATATTATTTTAGTAGGCAGAATATGGTGTTCTTAATGTATATTTTGCGGCTTTCGTTTAGCTGAAACCCGTCAAACAAAATTAAGGATTTTGAAATGATAATAATAAGATAACGTAATATATAAACCCTATGAAACATTTGGAAGTGATAGTACTTAATGCGTATTCAGATGTAATAGTAAGTCAGCTAGATAAAATATTTACTACGTTTAAAACAGCTTAGTCAATATTTTCAATTCTAAATCCTCAGATTTTTTTTTAGACATTATACAGGAGGCCCCCAAGAAAAGCCATGCGGGGGGCCCCGCATGGCAAATCGGCACGCCACTGTCTCCTAATAACTGAAACCAGTTACATGGAAACTTTGTTTCACTTTCCATTTTAAATATTTCTCTGAACATGAAAACGTAGAAATATTTCTGCGGAAATACATCATTTCCATTTTTCGAAGAAATTTCATTTCTATGTTCCAGACTTTAGAATAGCTGAACCAGTTAATTGGACACTTTGATTTGTTTTGCAATCTAAACATTTTCCTGAACATAAAAATGCAAAATGTTCCTGCAGAAATACATCATTAGACACGTGTTTCTGACTAAGGTCTTCATCCGTACAGTCAAGAAGTTGAGAGACGTGTATAACTGGCGCCAAACTTAACATGCAAAACCACACCAGAGTCACCAACAGGTGCAAAACCAACATTTGTAGTTACTAAGAGAACATCCGAAACCTTCGCCGAACTTGATACTCTATTACCATACTTAATAAATACATGGAAACTTTTCTAAATAGAAGATTTACTTTGTTGTAAGCTTCTAATGCAAAATAACCAAATTAAATTAAAAAAAAGGGTATAACTTGTACGGAGTCTACCACGGATTTTCTATAAAATTTGCCGACACATTTGTGAAAAGAAGGAAGAAATAATGGAAACAAGTTATAGATTTTGAAGATGAATAACTCGAGAACGAAATGTCGGCGACAATTTAGATTCGTAATCAACGCTCCAAGATCTATCAATATACAAAAATCATCGGTCAACAAATGGTAAGCTTAACCGAAATTTTACCAATAAAAGATATTATGTTAAGATTTATATATGTTATATCCTTATCTCAGACGATAAATCGATAAATCCCTTACTGAGGGAGTCCAGTGTAAATAGCCAATTTATTTACGTCATATAAGAGAGAAGATTGATAGTAACTTTGATTATATTTACTCATTGGCGACGTAAATGATATAGCACTACACTGCATTACTATGTTTTACAACTGCTTCATTATTTAACATTAACCTTGAATCAGAATTTTGAATTACTATGGAAAAAAATTTAATAATATTTTTAAGCTGACAACTCCCTATGTAAAAGTTAAGAAACCAGCAAGACGTACAAATGTAAATAACCTAGCCCAATATTTGTCAGTTGAATGTCAACAAATTTCAGTGTAACTAGTGCCGATAAAAAAGAACTATTGATTGATATTTTGTGATTTAGGACATCCGACATGACATCCTTCTGTAAACTGGGCAAAAACAAGGTAAACAAAGACGTAAAAACGAATGAGTCAGATTACGAGTCAGCAAACAAAATAGTTCAAAGAATATTTGACGAAATGTGCAAGATGCCTCCGAATGGGCAAATTTTTATCGGGGCGACATCGGGGTGGCTTATGGGATTGTTTGCAATGAAAGTTGGAAGAACTTTGGCCCTGATCGTAGGTGGAAGCTTGATTTTGTTGCAAATAGCGTGTGACCAAGGATATATTTCAATAAATTGGAATCGAGTCAACAACAGCTTTAAAGGGCAGGATAATTCAAGGATCATCTTTAGAGAAAAATCGTGTCATTTTATTTCGGTCCCAAACTGGATAAGAACCTTCGCAGAATCTGCATTAGAAAATATTAGTTTGTCTGTTGGTTTATTGGGCGGATTCTTTATAGGAATAGCAACGTGTTGAGTGAAATTAAATAATTTTTACAATTTTTTTAAATAGATAATATAATACCCAAATGCTGATATATATATATATATATATAGATAAAAAAACAAAGTACGATTATTATTTAAAAATAATATATAAATGAATACAAAATGATGAATGCAAAAAGAGCTTATTAAAATAAAATATGTTTTCTGGTTCATAAAATTATTGTAGTTCTTTTAGACGTAGCTTAAATGTTATAATTATTTAGAATTCTTAGAATGAAAGGCCATGTTGTCTTTGATCATGGTAAAATTCCCTACAGAATAAACCCAAGGGCAACCAAAACACCGTAAGACCTCAACTCATATGATAAGACAATATTACGAACGGTTTCACGACTTGCAGAATATGCTACTGCTACTATGTGTTGTATACGGAGCAGTGTTTCCAAAAAATCATCGCCTACCTTCCAAAAATGCATAAAACAATTTTGTATTAGTCTCTTAACATGTTGCACTGTACGATACATATTTTGTTTTCATGTGCTGAACTGTACAGTAGTTACTTTCTGTTTTTTTTGCTGAATCTCTGAATCAAAATTTGGGATATTTTACAAAGGTTATTTTATAACAATTTCATAATGCCCTAAACTATATCGTATATTATTATATGGGCTTACTATAAGACTATAGTAAGCTGTGCTATGGGTGTATATTTTGTACTGTGCTTTGCTATGATTATAATTAAACCATGTTTTTGAGCGATCTAGAGAATTGATACCCTGAAATAAATAAAGTTCTCATCAGCTCGCAATATCAAATAGAAGGGAACATCATACCGAGTTTCTCTCAAGTATCACAACCTCAGTTGCATAACTCCTTTAATATATCTCATAACTCTATACCACCACCTGAAAATTCATCTCAACACAAACAAAGAACTCAGTTCCCAAAAAAAAAATTTTCTCTCTACCATTCATTGAAGGCCTTATAAACAAATAAATTGCCATCTTCAAAAGCATTGATGTTAAAATAGCTAGAAAGCAGACAAAGCCTTTATCACTTATGTATTCAAAAATGAAAACACCCTTAAAACTGAATGAGAACTAGAACATGGTACATCAGATACCCTGTTCAAATTGTGACTTTCTTGAAATAATTCATATAACCTTAGAGCCTTTAAACATGAACAAAAAAAGCGACACACAAAATTTGAGTTCTATTTACAATTATATTTTGATATTAGAACAATATACATGGGGCTTTGTGATCATTTAGTCATATATGAGTAGTTTTTTGTTTTTATATATTTTATTATTATCATTATTATTACCATTTTTACCGAAATTGACAACCAATTTCTCAGCAAATGTTGGGTTCCAAGCTCATCCCGGATGCATACATTAAAAGTAGTGGGCTGGTTTCTATTAGTTCTATGTGTTGTTCTGTAAGAATTTTCTCACTATGTGTTAGGTACTGAGCAGGACTGCCTTCTGGATATCAATGAAGGTGTTAATATGCAGTCCTATAATTTTCAGGTTCTCTTCTAGCGTTTTTGGAACTAGTCCAGTTGATGATACGATGATCGGTATCACATAAACCTTATTCAGTCGCCACATCTGCTGTATCTCAATGGCCACCTCCGCATATTTAGCTTTTTCTCTTGATATTTATCCAACACGTTGGTATTGTTGGGTATAGCGACATCTGCCAAGTAAGCTGTATTTGTTTCCTTATTCAACAGTACCACATCAGGCCGATTAGTCACCACCCATCTGTCGGTGATAATGGCCCGGTCGTAGTACAGTTTGAAGGCATTATTAATCACTGAACTTAGTTAGTATTTATAATAGAGCACAGAGGCGTTCAGAAGCCCGTATTTATTGGCAAGCTTCTGGGGTATGATGTTACACACCTGGTTATGTCGCTGGAGTTAGTCCATGTTTGCAGCCAAGACACTTATCGGATTCAACGGACCGGTTTTTGATAATGAATTTCATGTAATTCCGTGTGTTAATATCTTGGTCCTGAATTGCCATCACAAATCCTTCTGTCACTGGGAATAGTTGTCCATCCTTCAGCCACCTGTTGAATGTTTCCTTATCTATGTGCCATTTGAGCCCACTGTTCTTGTTTGCCTGGGTCTGAAAGTGACTTTAGGATGATGTTGTCACTTGCGAGATTGAGTGGACAGTATGAGTTGTCACTTAGGATCACTATGCGGTGAAGGCTTGATGTTTGTGTTTTGTTGGTGAAGAAATCTCTCAAGTTTTGCAGCTGTCGGGAGTGCGAATTGGTCAAGTCAACAAGGGATCTTCCACCTTCTCTTCGTAGTAAAGTCATCCGGAGACGGAGAGAAAGATTAACACGTAAAAAATAAATATTTTATTCCGTCTTGGAAATTTGACTTTATGAAGTAGGCGTCAAAGAAAGAAAAACAATAAATAAAGATTACAGTTGAGGTATTAGACATTAACACCCGTATTCACTAAAGAGGTTTAAAATTAGACCAGGTCTAACTTGACAACTAGTGAGCAAATAATTTTTCTAAATGTCACAATTACAAAATGACAGTGACATAAGCGAAACATAACTGGCGAACTAAAAGTTTTAAGTACCATGGCAACTAGACCTGGTTTAACTCTTAAACCTTTTTAGTGAATACGGAGGGAAAACATTCAATACCAAAATTCATAAAGTCAAATTTCCAAGTCGGAATAAAATATTATTTTTTTACTTTTTAGTGTTTTTTTTTAAGTCAGTTTCATTTATTTTATAAATTTTTTTTCGGCTTTTCATCATGTATGGCAAGGTTGCGCATATTTGACCAGTTGGGAATAGTTTATTGACCTTAGAATGGATATT
This sequence comes from Kuschelorhynchus macadamiae, assembly GCA_030620095.1. Lineage (NCBI taxonomy): Eukaryota > Metazoa > Arthropoda > Insecta > Coleoptera > Curculionidae > Kuschelorhynchus > Kuschelorhynchus macadamiae. The sequence goes on from JAUTXW010000588.1 coordinate 415,115, forward strand.
TAGATCGTAGAATGGCTGGTAGTTCTTTTAAATTATTTTCATGTTTACATTTGGCTTTTGTATACCAAATTTTCTTACCAAACTGCTTTTGCTTTACTCTATTGACACTATAATTCTAATATTTTAGCTGCACAAGCTTTTCTATTCGAAGCTATGTTATAGTCGAATGCGGTCTTATCGTGCGGGTCTAATCAAATCAGAAAACACAGTGAATACCAAAATGTTGCGTGATTCTTTTATCGAGCCATTAAATCTCGATGGGCTATTTACAAATATACAGGGAGAATTTTTTTTTTTTATTATATTACGCAATATTATTAATATAGCCACTTAATATTATTTTACATATTAAATGCCGAGAGACTAAATAAGAAAATTCGCTAAATATGTATTTGGTTAAAATTTTTTGGTTGGCAAAAACAAAAATACACAAAATGGCAAGCGCCTTAATAAAGTCGGAAGGCGGTTCGAATCAGTGGAACAATCAGGATATGTTCTGTTTATACAGCCACTTAATGAAAGTGAGATTTTTTTATCAATCACCAAAAATTATGAGCCCTGCTTGACCTAAAAATCTAACCACTAATAGAGTGTCATTTATTTAAATGCGGGCCACCCCTGTGCAAAGAAAACTTGTTTTTTTTTGTATTGTGATAACAAAAAAATTTTATTTTGCAAAAATACTATACACTTTTCTTAAAAACACAAGATAATTAGTTATTACTTCCCTCGTGAGATTTTTTCAGATCTTTACGTTTAAGGGTCCCTAGATGCCGGAAAACATGTTTTCTCAATTCCGTCTGTCTGTCCGTCAGTCTGTCTGTTCGCGGCATAGCTAAAAAACTACTTATCCGATTTCTTCAAATTTCAGTCTAAAATTAAGGGCCATGCATGCGAAAAATACAGGCTATATATATATATATAGTAAGTGGGGTTATTTTCTTGGACCTTTCTTGTATATTGGGAGTATTTGTTTGTTAAACAACTATTTTTACGTATTCAAGTCTCGTTTTAATAACGTTTCGGCTATAACTTGAGCCTTTATCAAATTAGTAGGAAATTTGGAGTACAGACATAGTTTCAAACATATATGGACACAATTACATTGAAAAACAAATTAAAACTACACCTATCAGACTGGACGTTTACTTCAATATCTAACAATACTAGAATTCTAGTATAAATCGTAAATTGCATTACGAACATCCATTTTTACGTTGTGACTTAAGTCTTCTGTCTTCGGTAGTAAATTATGGTTTTTTTCGTGTACAATTTTCTGCACAGTCCTTATACCGATTCCCAGAGCTTTTGCTACTGTCTCCTGGATATTGGCCGATGAATTTTCATTTTCGTAATATTTTATTAGTTTTAATACCATTTTTTTCACTTGTGGATGCAAAAAACCCGAAAATTGTTTTCTATTACTCATTTTATCACTGACTTGTCAATCTGACTTTGAAGTGACATCGCTCAAAGATTTTTGCAACTGCTGGTACTTATATTTTTTCATATGAAAATATCATAGGTCTATCTAATTCATCTTCCGGATTTTATGCGGAGGATATGATTACACGTAATAAAAGAAAAACAAACTTAAAAAATTTGTCCTTGATAAATAGTATGACCCGCACGATAACACTGCTTTTGACTATAGTAATATTATTAAAAATAACATATGAATTAACTCTAACAAAGTTGTTAAGTTGCAGGTATTTACGATGTATACTATTTACGAATTTGGCCATCTGCCAAAAATGTTGGGGATTTTTGCGCAAAAACTTGCCAGCGTGGGTGCCATAATTATTTTAGCAACAAAAAGTTGCGCAAAAATTGTTGTGCAACATGACCAATCGAGAAAAAAGTTAATGGTTTGCAACTTATACCATTATTCATATTACCAGAGAGAACATTACCGTAGCGAATTCGAAGCTCTTAGTTTCTTTCCTCCATAAACCTCTAACTTCTACGATATTTTAGAAATTTTTATAACAATAATAGGATCCAAATTAAGATTTTTACTTCCAATTTCTCTTAAACTAAAAAAACATCCTACTTCTGCTTGGACAGTAAGTTGAGATGATAATCATTAAGAAATTAAGATACAAAGGTGCAATCCGTTTTGCCTTAAATTAACTCGTTTAGATTTTATAATTTTTCTACCAACTTCCGAACACCAATATCAGGAATAAAGTCGAAACTATATACAGAGCACTAGATTATTAAGGACTTAACTTTATGTCTGCGTGAACCATGATTTTGCAACATTAATTTGTTTGATTTTGGATTAATACAAAATATTTTTAAAATTATTTCATGTTATTCATTATAGTAATTATTTTATAAAAGATATATTAAAATAATATAATGGAGATTTCTAATTATTTTTGTTCGCACAATATTGCTTAAAAAACTATTTTTAAGTCGTTCCCATTTAAAAACAATGGATTTTCTCAATATATGTATATTGCGTACATTGCAGTATTCCTTAAAAAAGAGCCAACACTCGATTCTCATGGTCTTTATTATATCGGATGCAGGTTGTGCCAACCAAATAAGTCGCTAACTAGTTATTATTTTAATTGGTACTTACCCATTAGCAAACATACATAGTGGCGTCATTTGCTTAGAGAGTTTATATCGGCAAACTTACCTGCGAAAAAGTAGGAAAAATTAAAGTTAATAATTCTGCCTGCATAAGTAAACATAATATACAGGGTGGTCCAAAACAGGTAAACAATTTCACATTTGTAATGATACCAAACTAATGCTAGTTTATCATAGAAAATTTTGTTGTAAATTGCTGCTCAGGGATTTAAACCTTCACAAAACAAATCTGATATATATATATAACATATTTTAGTATAGTAAATATACACTTAGTTAATTTATAAATAGTGTATTATGTTATATGTATATTTGTTGTATTTATTTGTATTATATGCATTGTATTATTTTTTGAATTGGTTCACATTGCCATTATCTTAAAATAACTCATAATCAACACTATCTTTCCGAAACGATTAATATTTTTCTACTTTTGATTCGATTATTAATAAAATGAATTTCGCTACAGGCGGCCTTATGCTGCTTCGTGGTATAGAGTATCAAGTCCTGCCAAGATTTTGGAAGTTCTTTTGGCAACCACAAAAGTCGGTTTTGCTCCTGTTGGTGTAGTTTTGTTGTTAAGTTTGGCGCTAGTTGTACTTGTCTCTCAACTGGTTGACTGTACTGGTGAACAGGGCCGCATTACTCATTAGGCCCATCGCCATGCTGCATTATAAATCGCTTATATACAGGGTGTTTCTTAATTGAGTGTCAATATTTAAGGAGATGATTTTTGGGTCCATTTTAAGAAGAAAAGTTCATATAAACATATGTCCTAAACGGTGTAAATTTTGAGATACAGGGTGTTAAACTTTCAATAATTTCATAATTTTTCGATAGTATCTCGAATATCACTCTAGATATTGTAATGAAATTTGGTATAGAGGTACTATGCATCTAGTAGAATTTTTTGATGTAGAACATTTTTTTTTTATTTCCACCAGTGGCGTTCGTAAGGAATCCGACCTGCATATTTTCCCAGACATTGATGGTACGCCACTGATTTATTTTAACTAAAAATTATTTTTGAAATTCCCATTCATTTTTGAGCAAGTTTGATCTCTTGGTAATTTTGAGTTGAACGCACGGTTTTCGTTTTAAAAAATAATAACCGTTTCTCTGCAGAGTTTTAACAATATCGCTAATATGACAACTCCAATCGCCATGGCATGCAAGGAAATTTTTTTTTGACTGAAATTCAAGAAATTAAATTTGCTTATGAATAAATAATACCCAAAGATTTAAAAATTATTATTTGAGCTTATAATTTTTTAACACGAAACTATAAAATACTATTAGTTCATCAATAAAGAAAGATTACTAATAATAATTATTATTATGGGTGTCAGAATTAATACTTCTCTTGTAATTTAATTTGACAGTTCAGCTTTCAGATTCAGTCGGGTTTAATTAATTTTGTGTTCTAAATATCTGATATATCTACGAGAAAAGAAATGGTTGAGTTTACCAATGAAGAGTTGGCAGACATGCATTACATGTATGGTTTGGCTGATGGCAGTTCACCGGAAGCTAGGCGATTATATCAAGAGCGCTTTCCTGGTAGAGTCATACCAGACAGGCGAACATTTGCAAATGTGCATAGAAGGTTGACTGAAACAGATACATTCAAGCCAAATAATCAATTAAAAGGGGCCCATCGGACTGTAAGAACTCCAGAAATTGAAGAGGCAGTATTAAATTCCATAGATGAAAATCCTGAACTGAGTACTAGGAAAATTGGAATTAACCTAAATATTTCGCACATCCTAGTTTGGAAAATTCTACATGATTTTTTTATTAGTTATATTAGTATAGTTTTGTAAATAACTTGTCATATTATTTTAATAAAATTTACAAAAAGTATTTATGAAGGAACAGAATTCTGAAAAACATTGACATGATGGTCCTAGATTGGTGGCTGAAGACTACATACTATTATCTACAAATATCTCTCACTAAGATAAAGCGATTTCTGATTTTAATAAGAATGGACATAGTAATTACTTTCACGCCACTGATTTTTCTAAAATAAAGCATTTTTATTGATTCATTTGTTTGTTTTTGAAAACTTTTAGTATTTATTTTCGACAAGATTTGATTTCTCGAGTTTAATACAATAATATTCCTCTGCATGCATGGTGATATCCGTCTTATGACCAGGATTGTTTGGATCATGCAGAGAAACGATTTTATTTTTTAAAACGAAAACCGTGCGTTCAACACAAAATTACCAAGGGATCAAACTTGCTCAAAAATGAATGGGAATTTCAAAAATAATTTTTATTTAAAAAAAATCAGTGGCGTACCATCAATGTCTGGGAAAATATGCAGGTCGGATTCCGTACGGACGCCACTGGTGGAAATTAAAAAAATGTTCTACATCAAAAAATTCCACTAGATGCATAGTACCTCTATACCAAATTTCATTACAATATCTAGAGTGGTATTCGAGATATTATCGAAAAATTATGAAATTATTGAAAGTTTAACACCCTGTATCTCAAAATTTACACATATATACTATATATATATATATATATATATATATATATATATATATATATGTTGCAGCTGATTTCAATAAAATACACATATTGTAAAACAATATAAAAACATTTAATTTTAAATAATATTGATTTTTGACATATAATACGATATGCGCTATTGAAATATATAAATATTACATACAACTATTTCATGTACAATCTTCGATATGCACTTTTATTGCGCTTTTTAAAGAACCACCTCTCTCTTAGGGTACTTTCCCTGACTGAAGATGATGAACAGAAAATAAAATAAGTTGACAATGCTATAATGGTAAAAAATACAAAATAAAGTTATATTTAACCAACAAAAATTCTATTCTAATATCTTAGCAAAGAGAAGTGTTATAATGAGGAGCCAGTTATTAGTGGCACTCTTTATGAAGGACAATTTCCTTGTTTTAGATATCTTGATGAAGCAAGTAGAAAAAATACATTTCTTTACCAGCAACGCACAATCAAGAAGCAACGCTTGACCTGAGTTTAATGTAAGAATGGGAATTAATGAGAGCTTTTTACCTATAATTTAAAATAATACGTTTATCTGCGGCATTGAAGCATTATTGAATATAATATATCGTGCCAACTAATATCGGATTTAAATTTTTGTCGCCTCCTACGTATTTAAACTAACACATACCCCTTTATCACCATGCCAAATTGAGTGGTATGCACCGCTAATAAAAGAGTAAATACCCTGCAGTCAGTCGTCAAACCCACATGGACTGAAAATTATTAGGAATGTTCACGACTTATCGAAATATTGTAAAAATTGTTTTATATTGTACTGCTGTTCGATTTTTTTGAGCACTTTATAAACTGATCTAACTGATTCTGAAGTAATTGTGGATTTTTTCTTCTTGGAGTAAGGTATTCCGAAAATCCAAGAGGTGACTCCAGATTCTACACGTGGTACACCAAAAAGGGAATTCCTTGACTGGCATCCCCCAGACCAATGCGAATTAATCGCACCGGCGACGCCGCAATTTCCGCTTTTGCGAAGGCATTCATACCAGGTGACGACTCATCAAATTTGAAGCGATCGATATTCAAGTTTGCAGTGCGTTATTCTAAATAAATATTAATATTTGCGAATTTAAATAAACAATAACATTTATCGTACAATGTATTTTTCCTCAGATGAAGAAGAGGCAATTTTATCATAGTAGAAATAAACTAATAGGTCAACTATCTATTTTTGGCACATTTTGTTCACGTGACGCGATCACTGGTGCCTACGGATATGGCTGAATTGTTGCTGCAGTTTTCGAACGCCGCGGCCGGCAAAGGGAAGTCGGGCACTAGCTTGAGATGAATTTAGGAAAATATGGGCACACAATAAAATAAAAAATATCGTTTGATCATCGGATGAGAAATTACGTGAAAACGGAATATTGTAAAACCCTTTAATATAAGCAATAGTACTTCTGCATCTTTAAGCTCAGAATTTTCACTTTAAATGCGACGCGACGTGTCGTATTCCGGCCACCACCATCAGCTTTTTTTAAAATACGGGCCTGAAATTTTTCACTTGTTTGAAGCATTGAGCTTCCCAAATACAATGACGTATCACACTTGCACAAAAAATGTAAAATAAAGAAAATTCCCATAAGAAGTAATGTGTTAGAGAAAGACACGGATTTTTTAAATTTGTGTGTGTAAAAAGCAAACAACGTTTTTTGGCAAGTGTGAGAAGGAGGTCCCAAGCTATAAAAAAATTAGATCGATGATGGTGGCCCAAATACGAAACGTCGCATTTAAAATTTGATAACACTATCTTGTAGAGAGAGTATATACAAAAAAAAAATGCGAATATGTACGTTTGACAATGGAGATGTTAAATTTATTTTTGCAAAAATAATACCTATTGAAATAAAGACCGATTTTGGGCATAATCATTGTAGATGTTTAAAAAGGGCATTAAATGACAAAAAATTATTTTTAGGGTAAAATCATATAGTATTTTCTTATTACGGGCTTTTGATTATACACACTTTTAATTCCAAAGTTAGTGTTTTTGCTATAGAAACAATTTGGCGTGTTATGTTTTTAAATGGTTCCGACGAACATACAATTATATTTTCAGAAATTTTAGAGATACAAATTCATTAATTCTGATTTAATTAAGCACAGGGTATGGGATACCCTGTGCATAATCATTGAGGGGTATCTCCCTTATTTTTAAAGATAGAGGGTTTCGGTTGCCCCCTATATATTATTTTTTATATTTATTGGGACTAATGTGGGCTTTCCAAATATATATATATGTATGCAATTATTTTGAAAAACAAGCTCAAAATTCGAGATTTTCTAAAATTTTCTTTTGTGTCCAATTAGTAGGTTATGGCTAATTTGTTTGTTACAAAAAGAAAAAGGCAAACACTTTGCGGTTTTGTCAGTTTTTAATTATTAATGAAATATTTTTGTTGGTTTGATGTTTCTATTTAACTATATACAATATTTAATTTACTTTCTTTACAATAATAGCGCTCTACGAAAGTTATGAAAACTATGATATGTTGGTTTGTTTTATACAATCTAATGAAAATCCCCAAGAAGCTCCGGAATTCAATTTACAAAGGTAACGTATTTTGAGCGCTATGGTTAGGATAATATCTTAGGAGTCCTTTTTGCTTATATTAGATATTCAGAGAGAAGGGAAACTTTTCGAGACAAATTTGTCCGCCTTAAATGAAATTTAGTAGAGCACGGATCATTTATCCAGCCGTCCTAAAGCATACACCAAACAACAAGGTAGAAAGAAAAGAAATAAACTTGGGTTATGTAGAAGCAACCCCTTCATCTTCTTGCCAGCAAATAGAGGAAGCAACCGCTGTATCCAAGTCTAATGCTCAAAGAATTTTGTAAAAATATATGTATCGCCCATATAAATGGTTCAACATTTATATCCCGGCGATTAAGTTCAAAATGTTGTTTTTTTCCTAGTATAAAACACCTATATAAAAACAGGTTCCACCTATTTTAGTTATATGAAACTACTAAAAATTGTTGGAAGCAAATTTATTTTATTGCTTCAAGTTAAGTATTTCTAAAATAGATGGAACGTTGTTTTTTTATACTAAAGTGTTAAACGTGAGGTATAGAATACCTAGTTACATATAATTGTGAAAAACATCACGTTCCACCCATTTAATTTTATGAAACTACTGAAAATTGTTTAAAACAAATTTATTTTATTGCTTCATATAGAGTTTTTTGTACTAAAATAGTTGAAACGTTTTTTTTATATACTAAAGTGTTAAACTTGAGATATAGAATACCTACTTACATATAATTGTGAAAAACATCACGTTCCACCAATTTTTGTTTTATGAAACTACTAAAAATTGTTTAAAACAAATGTATTTTATTGCTTTAAATAGAGTTTTTTGTACTTAAATTGGTGGAATGTTGTTTTTCACGTCATATTAGTTAAACGATGGCAGTCCATTTTTACTTATGAAGTCCTTGGGTATATGACACAAAAAAGCTCAGATGGTTTTGAAAGAAGAAACAATTGTCGCGCTCGCCAACGTAGCGCTACTGACCCTCGAGTTGCATTCTGGTGACGTTTACATGGGGTGTTTTTGATTTTTTTGTCGATATTAGTTTAAAAATCTTGTAAGTTCAAGATAATGGAGAAAGTTAAAAATAAAATTCTTTAAACGTTGCAAAGAGCTCAGATAATGTAGCCTGAAGTGCAATCTACATAATCCGAAGGAAAATCTGTTCAGAACAATATAGAAGAATTTAAACCATGTCTCAACCAAGATTTCACAGATTTGTAAAGTTAGGTTTAATAGAATTGTATCAAAATATTTTATTTATGTACTTAACGCTAGACATTTAATTAATAAGAGTTTTTCACCTTCATATTCGCCATTGAGTTCTTAGTAGACTTTCAAAAACATTTTGATTTTGTGGTTAATAATACAATAATTAAGAATTAAATAAAATATGTTGTTTTAGTTTTAATTCTTTAATTATTATATAAGTACTAAGTAACCAAGTATTGAAAAATATTAATTTTCATTTTAAAAATAAAACCTTAAGTTCAAAAACTTCTTGTGTCCAGTTTTGTGACATAAATATTTCCACTTATTAAGAATATCGCCCAGGGTACCCTGGAGAGTGAATATTTCCGAAAATATTTTGGGTTGCCATGGAAGTTATTCAAGATAATGAGCTTTTGATTGGTTAGGAATTTAGGTGTGAAATTTTCATCCATATCGCGCTAATTTCACGTAAGCCGACACCAGGATTCTGCGAATATATTCACACCGAGGCGACTCAGTTTCTTATGTTTTTCTTGCATAAAAAGCATAACACGTGCTTAGTGGGCCGTGAAACAAGACTCAACCATATACGAAATTAGCGCGTTATCACTAAAAACGCATCAGAAGGAACAAGGGCATAAGCTACCATGGTTTTAAACATGAGAATTTACCATCGCGAATTATTCGCTGCCGTCGCAATTAAGTCGCGTTGGTCTGGGAGATAATTAAGAGATCGTCAGCGATGGTTTCTGCTATGATGAGATTAAATTTAGCGTCGGATCAAAACATAACCGATAACTCCACTCCACCCGCATTTCGCTTAATCATTTATGCAACTTACTTAACATGACTTTCTCTAGCTTCTCTTTCTCCGACTTTTTAAGTACGATATGATTCATTATTTTCAGTCTCGGTGTTCGAATCAATTAGTTCAGTTTAAAGATTTTAACGGTATCTAACTAATAAAATCCAATATCGATACTACAAATCGATAATCGTATCGATAAATTAAACATACTCTCCACTGTTGTAAGACACCGTGGTGTTGCAGAGGTGTCATACGCGACATTCAACCTGTTGATCTCGTATCACGGAGAAAGATCCGAGACCGACTCGACCTACAGTTTTCTCCTACGGGCCACATATGGCGGGCGCTCTCTTTACATAACAAACAATCACGACAATTTCGGTCTAAATGTGGTGGGCGGTTTTGCGAATAGTGTATAGGTTTATTTAATAATAATTTAAACAGACATATGGGAACCGGAAACAAGTATGTAGGGACGTCGAATTGGATAATCAGACGAGGTACAAGTATCGTTGAAATCATGTACATATGGATAATAAACATCAGATAATTTTTTTGATATACACAAAAAAATTTGGTCATGACATTAGTAGTATTTTGCAGAACATATTATATTGATTTTCGAGATGAATTATCCCGAAATGTAATCGAACTTAACAAGACCAGGATTACGAGTGAGGATATAGAGGCTATAACCCCAGCATAAAGATTGCCAGTGAATTACAGCAGGGCCCACATGCATCATTTGATCACTTCTACCTCTCTTTAAATTAATTTTACAGGACATAAACCATTATTTTGATTAATTTCTATCCATTACCTACTTACTTCTTATCAGAGTTTTTGCACCAATCTAATATTATTACCCGGAACTTACCTCGGTTTTCCTTTTGTTCAAAATAGTGAAGTGTATATAACCCAATTTATTTCTGCACATAGTCATTTAGTAACACATATTGTTATTGGGCACCATTTGTTTCCATCGTATTGGATTCTTAGCAATATTTTGCCCGTTTCTATCTATGTCACACTTGATTTTTGGGTATAATTTAAAATAAACTGAGTAAGTAGTTTTTACGTTGATATTTTAAGACCGCCAATCGCCAAAACAATAAGTACACACAGTTTTTTCAAGCTGAATTTTTAAATATTTTATTAAGCCGCCATTTTGAACTAGAATTCGTACTAAAATTTTACCAGTTTATTTCTGAGATAAACTGGATAAATCACTAGGGTAAATAGCTAGGCTTTTAGCTATGCCGCGTACAGACAGACCAACTGAATCAAGAAAACATATTTTTTGGCATCTAGGGAGCCTGAAACGTAAAGATCTGAAAAAATTTCGGAGGGTAATTTTTTCACGATTACAAACAATACTTCCTTTAAACGAGAGAAGTAAGAAGTAAAATTGTGTGTATTAAATTAAATAAATAAAGTTGGAAAACCCTTCCCAACTGTTTTGTTGTTGCTACTTTTGTTTTGTTAGTATTTATGGTAAACGCTTTCTTATAGAAGAGATTTCTTATAATTTCAAACGGTTCTTTTCCATATGACCTTTAATTTTTGACCAAAATTTGAAGTCACTCTGATAAGTAGTTTTTAGGCTATGCCGTGAGAACTGACAGACAGACAAACCGACCACCGAAATTCATAAAACATATTTTTTGGCATCTAGGGACGCTAAAATAGGTAAAACTTGAGAAGATAATTTTTTCACGATCGCAAATATTATATTTAGCCGCCATTTTGTTCCCTCATCTTGAATTGGTATCACAGTTTTACTAGTTCATATGTATACCACAATTATTTGTGAAACACAATTTGAGAAATCAGTCCATTAAGTAGTGTTTCAGGCTGAATTTTTAAAAATTTTACTAAGCCGCCATTTTGTTCCGCCATCTTGAATTCGTACGAAAATTATAACAAGTAGTTTTTTATTATTATTTTTTTTACATTTAACTTGGCCGCCATTTTGTCTTGTTATACTGGATTTTTACCAAAATCTTACGAGGTCATCACTATAAGACCCCGGGTAAGTAGTTGTTTAGCTATGCCGCGAACAGACCGACAGTAGACAGACAGACAGACCGACGGAATTGAGAAAACATGTTTCTCGGCATCTAAGCACCCTGAACCGTGAAGATCTGAAAAAATCTCGGAGGGTGATTTTTTTACGATTAAAATACTTCCTTTTTAGGAGGGAAGTAAAAAGGTTAAATTTAAAGAAACTGGGGTTTTTATAAAGAATTCTAATGGTGTTTAAAATATATAATATAATAAAATTAATAATTTTTTTCTGATTTTAAATGAAATGATTTAATGACCACCACATTTTTAAAATTTACGGAAAGAAACTAGGCAAACTCTATATATGTTCTATGTGAAAATATGACCGTTTTCAAGATATTTATTATAAAATATTCTATTCTTTTTAACTTCGAACACCCGATATGAAAAGTCGATACCTAATAGAAACAAATTTTCTTACTATTTTATAAACTATTCAAAGAGTACAAAAAAACTATGATAATGAATAAATAAAAATGTTATGCTTATTAACATTTGGATAGATACTTAATATGCACTATATTATTTTTCTTTATATAAAAACATATTTGTTTCTTTCTTTTGGAAATGCTATAAAGAGGTAAGACATGAACACGGAAAAGAGTTATATTTTTACATAGAACATGTTACATAAAATTTAAATTGTGGAGGTTTCAGTCAGTCGCGGCTCGTGGACTTAGAAACGGGTGAAGCGCAGCCTATTTGCTATTTTTTTACCTTTTTTGATGTTAATAATCCATATCTTTGGAGCGCTTTTTAATACTTAGGGGAAATAATATAAATTTATAAGATTTTAAACATATTTTTTTGTTTTTAAAAAACAGTTATGTACCTATATTTTAAAGCTAATTTCGATTCGATTCGATCGATGCAATACTGCTTCCGCCTCCCATCCGATGATCCGAACGCACTAACTTACATTAATTCTATATATAACAAGCGAACAAGCGCCTGCAGCCTGCAGCAGGAGTTTTTTGCCGCTCCCATCTCTACTTGGCTTACGGATATACACCATTGCCGTAAACAAATCTAAGCGCGAAAGTCGGCGTGCGGGGGGAGTCTGAAACGGAATTTGCTACTGCTGATTGTGATTCCTCAACGGGTCGATCTTAGGAAAAGGTGTTCAGCGCGCTACGTTTTTAAGTCATTATTATTTTTTGAGTATATAACGCACTAGTTTTGATTAAAATAATGGTATAATTAAGTAAATAATGTGAATTTAAATAAAACATACTACATTTTTATAATAGAAATGTAGATTATAAAATGGTTAATATTTTAAAAATATTTTTATTTTCAAGTAAATTGATTGGAAAATGTACGTGAAGCGGCGATTCACCCGCGTCCCCTGGCGAGCCGCCACTGGTTTCAGTTGTAAGCTATGTTCTTAACAAATAAGAAACAAAGTTTGGAGTATTTAGCGTAAAATTTGTATTATCTGTCTAGCGCTTTCGACAATTTGTCATCTTCACCTATGACTCTATAAGAGAACGTACACGATAAAACAAATTTTAAAAAATAATTTTTTATTTATATACCAGTGTTTTTTTCTTTTTTAAAAATTCAGTCTACAAATATTAAAACGTAAGTGGTAACTGTACTTACTCGTCAATAATTGATTCCTGCCAAGTTACATATCTCGACCATTCTCAATGAAAATTTATTAATTATACTACAGGTATTTAAAAAAGAAATTCAAGACAGTAAACTAGGAAAGCAAATGTTAAACTTTGGTCGCGTATGTTCTAAACTGTAAAATGCAAATAATCGTCTCGTAGGCAAAAACCCACGAAATTAGCTGGAAATAAATATTAGGTTTTTTGAATTGATAAGTATATATCGATTATTATAAAATCTGTCTAGTTTTTTTCCGCAGATTCTAAAATTTTAGTAAAGTATAATATAAAAAAAAGATATTTTGTCCTATTTTAACTAAAAAGTATCCGACTGGCATGAAACTTAGGATCCAGACACTTGTCAGAGTTATTATAAACAACCAATTGACACTGTTTACATGATTGCGGGGAATCTCAAAAAATTATGTAATGCATATTCATTAATTAAAGTTATGCTAGCCGCAAAAAACATTTATATATTCTAAAGCAAATTATGCAGTAGCGCTTCCTTGCCGTCTTCAGGGTAAATATATTTATTCAGGCATACTTTGTGGCAACTGTACACTTTCATTACCGACTATTAAAAATGTCCACATACGACTAACTACTCTAACACAGTTTATTGCCTTATGTTATCCGCATATGGACGCGGTATCTGACTTATCATTTTTTTAACGATTATTCGAGCCCACTATCAATGTTATGTGCGCGCCCACTCGTTCTTTTATTGGTGTTATTAAATATCTAATTTTAAAAAAGAACTTTAATTTCAAACATAACCACTTAGCATCGTGAACAATAATTATAAATGAGAACTTGCCTGAAGGAATGAGATATTTTAGGATTAATTAGGAATAAATGTTAATATTAGATGATATCTGTTTAATATCATCTTTTAAGTTTTTTAATCACATCCCTATCGTTATCAGCACATAAGGTACCTACTAGAATATTCCTATCCAAACGTTGGGATAATGTAGCCAATGGATAAGGCAACAATCGATTCCAGGTATCTACAGGGCCATCAATTTATCTTAATAACATAACCTGCCCTATCTCCTTTAGTTTTAAAGTTGGCCATATGTATTAAAAACAAATCGTAGGGTTGGTTATAAAGTTTTTTTCTAATAATTCAAAAAAAAACTAAAGACTATCAATAAAATTTTACGACATATCACCATAATTTGTATTATTTTAAATGAGACATCCTATATATTTTTTTACTACTTCGATAGCATATTCTGTTCTGTTTTCATAGGTATTTCACACTTTAAGTTTTCGTCCTGCCGTTTTCGATTTATTCGTAAATATGTAAAATAATATACTGCTTGACAGAAGCGGCGTAAGGCGTGGGCGACGTGGGCCACCGCCTACGGTCTTACGGTCCGAGGGCTTCGCGCCTTGAAAGTTTATGCAGCTTTATTTAACTCATGAAAACTATTTAGCTAAGAAAATTAAAATCCATGACCGCGAGTAAAGATTATACTTATCATAAAACGATAAATCCCTCCGGCTAGCAGGCATCTGGTTCAGCAAAAAGAAAAAGAAAAACTGAAAGAGCAGTATCAAATCAGATTTTAAGTTCAGATACGATGAAGTGTCCCAAAGAAACTTCATTTGGTAGTACAGAATCATACGAATTGATTGCTTCGACTCCTCAAAAAGACCCAGCAAACTCTGGGAATTAATCAAAAGCAGGTTAAAGCTTACTATAAAGCCTTTATCAGATACAATTATATTATATACATATTATTGCAATTTGATGATGTGAAATGCATTGAAAGCTTAAAAAATCACACGAAAGAATTAGACACACTCAATGATTGTGATTCGGTTTTAAACGAAATGCTCAGATTAGAGTTTACGAGTACATTTTGTAACTGCGTCAAAGAATATCGACAAACTGGGTTTAATCAATGCTTGTGTAACGATGGTCAAATACATTAAAAATAAAAAGATGGCAAAAAAAAGGATGTTCCGTTATGAAAGCAGCCGGCACAAAACAGATTTTTTTTTTGATTTCGTAGTGAGCAATATGGATTTAAGATTTATATCCATAAATCAAAATTTTGAAAATTACAGACAGTTCCGGGAGTATACGTAAGCAGTGATTTCCAATATCCCAGATTTACCCGACTTCATTAAATATGTGAAATAGCTGCTCCAACATATAACAGAAAATAACCTAAAAAGAAATTTATCCAAATATTTATATTGCCATTCGAATTTTGTTAATAGTACTAGTAAGTACAGCCTCCGCTTAAAAGAGCTTTTCAAAATTAAAACTTTCAGCTTTGGCAGTTTTATCAAGTGAAGCAGATAATACAGCATCTGCATCAGCATGATTACGATATAGTTATTAAGGAGCTCACTAAGGCTTAATAATTCTTCATTGTAAGTTATTACTTAATAATGTTTTTAAAACTGAAGATGTTTGCATTTATATGAATAAAAATTTGACAGTTTTATTTTGTCTCTATATAAAATCCGATTTCTTACGCCACCAGAGGGCCTCTCAAAACTTATTCTGCCCACAACAAATTTAGGTCTTGCCACTGTTGCTTGATAAAGAGTGAAATGAAAATTACAAAATTTTAACAGACACATAACTATATGTCAACATAAAAACAAACAGAATATATTTATTGTATATCTGTGGCACTCATGGCAAGTAAAAAAAGTATTAATGTTTAAAATGTTGTCCGAATAAATTGATCGTAATGTACAGGGTGTACAGATTTCGTTGTATTTACGAGATATTTGTATATAAGTAGAGTCAGAACTAGCGGTTTTCGCTAAATGTTCCTACTTTTTGATGAAACGTAAGGTACTACAAGTAAATTTTCTATCGCTCTCTTCGTTTTTGATATACAGGGCGAAATTGATTTTTATTTCTATTTTCAGACCCCTCTTATAATTCAATTTTGTTCTAATTTATGAAAAAAGTAAAGATGTATCTTTATAGAGTTTCTTGTGTAGAATAGTTGCATTTTTCCCAGAATTCCCATCCACAAACTTTATTAAACAAATGAAACCACTCCACTGGCCGTATAGTACAAACAATTCACTAACAATTTCGACTAGCCCTCAAACTATCAAAAAGTATGGTTCTTTTCCTTATGTTTAAGAATTAACCCCTAAATTAGCCAATATATTTAAGAATGAAAATATTGTAATAGCCAACAAAGTCGTTAAACCTATGAGTACACTTTTTAGTTTTCTTAAAGAAAATATAAAAAGGCATAACAAACCAAATGTGGTTTATAAAATCGGTTGTTTACACTACAACAAAAAATACGTAGAGCAAACTAACCTCTAAAGTAATAAACATAATTTCCTTTAAAAGTGATATAAGATTAAAAGCTGAAGCGTGTGGCCTTTCTGGTCAGGAATTTTAATTGTGTGAGTCGTTCTGAGGGCAGTTTAAAGTTTTTTGCTGAGGCCCGATTACGCAAAAATGAAAGGAGTACATAACGCTCTTGAATTTGGTTGATTTACCTCTTGTAACCTTGTCCGATAAGTCTTTTGTAGGACCTGTATCTTTATACCGGTTTCACAAACCCTGGATGACCGATTGACTAAAGTTACAGTTTCATACTACTTGCCGTATTCTAGTACCATTTTCAATTAAAGGCACAGCCCGAGCAACTTCTACTTTAACTAATCGCATTTTGATTTTGTTGTCTGACCGACATTGGTCACAATTTGTTACTGTTGCCATATCAACAACACTTTTTATTTTAGCACAGGTCACTTTATCCTCACTTTGTTTTTCGAAGTTCTTTTCAAATGTTAGTTTGATCTCGAAGATAAATGATTACACTGCTATGTCATAAAGCGATTTCTTAGGAGAAGGTATGTATCTTTAAGAACAAGATTGTTATATTTCTATATCCTTACTCCTTAAAACGTTATCAAGGTACAAATTAGTCTTCCTCTAATTTTAAGCAGTGTATAAAAGTGGAATCAAAGTATATTAACATTATTGCTCTCAACGGAAATCAAGAGTCAGCAATGTAAGTCATTGCCGGTCGTGATATTAGCCAGAGGAGTATTTGGTGTCTTTGCGCTACACCGCTCTCTAGACTACGGCGGTCTGATGAGATCCAAAAAGAGCGAAATCGCGATAGTCTTTTGACTAAAATGGATCATTGTGCCTGCTGCAATGCAGGACATGTTCCAGATAGGGATAATGATATCCTTGTTATGATGTTAGTGTAACATACATTAACTTGAATCAAACTTGTGAAGTTAAATGTCTTAGGACTCCGAGGTTATTAGAACATATTTTGTTTATTTGAGCATTTAAAAAAATATATTAAAGTAAAATGTAGGTACCTCAAGAAGTTAAAACCATTGACTTATATATACGGGGAAGTACTATGTACAAAACTCATTTTTAAATCTTTGACATTTTTACATTGAAAATACGCCAAAACTCTACAAGAGATAAAAGCTAGATAGTTAATTTCTTCCAAATATAATTTCGAAATTAAACCCAAACCCTACATTGTATTTTTAATGATTTACACATTTGTGTTTATTCATTAATAAATTCGGTTTTCTATCTTATCCACACAATGAGTATGGAAAACTATTTTTATGTACTTATTGATATGCACTAATTACATACATAATCAGTATTACCACAGGTGACCATAATATTTCCTTAGTTTAACAATTGCGCTACCGTATTAAAATTTGTTTTGTAAATAATCCGGAAGTGACAAATAATGAAGGCAAATAGATTAACAACAGCTCGAGTAAGCCATTATTGCTAAAACGTACAATATGCATATCATTTATCAGCATGTACAGCAAAGCATTTTTTAAAACTAAGACTGATTACTGGCTTAACTTTAAATATCCGCATAAAAAAATGTGAGCGTGGCATTTATTAATACACCTTTTATGCTTTAAGTAGGTTACTCATTATATTCCATCTTCGTTGATTTAATAAATTTAAAAAATACCAATGTTAATTGACACCTATTATATACGTACGATGGACATCAAAGAAAAACACTTTTTCTACAAACGCTATGAACACATCCAAGAAACACAGACCCAGTAGACCTAAAAATACATAATCCATTTCACATGTAGTGCGAAATAATTTCGCACGGCTCAAATTGATTCGTCATAGGTCAGCCGTCGTGTGATTTAAAAATCGTGTATTTTGAAATAATTTAAACAAAAATTATGGCAAAGGCGTAGGTTTTTTGAACAACACCATGAAAAGGCTTGGAAGCAAGTACGTTTTTTATACTTATAAGTACCTACTCTAAATATCGAGGAACGTCTCATACCGTTACCACAGAGAATTTGTAATAACGCTCACACGAGGAATCGCTGTACGTTTCTTTCCTAAAATAACAACTGAAATTCCAAAAGCATGGCCGAAATCCAGAAATTAAAGCTAAAACAAAAAATTGGTAAAATGCCTTTACCCTGCTCTAGTTATGAATCTTTAGTGAAGTGTGACCCAATTTAGTTCGGTACATAGTCATTTAGTAACACAAATACATACCTATTTTTAATATTATTAACTAAATTAAACTATTTAAATTTTAAGGACCCTTGATGAAGAAATAAAAATATTTCAAAAGCTTGGCCAAATTAAAATAAAACGTACATAAAGACATTTCCTGGCGGAATTCCCCGTAATTTTATTAAGTTATTAAGTTGCACGGCCGTTAATCCACCATATTAGATCCCTACCAATATTTTCCAGTTTCTACCTATATCACAAATTATTTTTGGGTATAATTTAAAATAAATTGAATAAGTACTAGTTTCTACATTGAAAAACAAAGCCCTTTTCTTTGTTTCGTCATAAATAATTCGTACCGGTTTATTCCTCTATCACATTTAATTTTTCTACAAATTTTAAAGTCAGTTGAATAAGAAGAGTTTTTTACGTTAGTTTTTTAAAGTTTATTTGTCCGCCACAACTTTAAGAGTTTGTCTCATAATCTTACTTAATGCTTGCATAGGATTTGAAATTAATCTAATAAGTAGTTTTTAGGCTGATTTTTTACCAGTTCGTTTCCTTAGAGTAAGTTTTCTTTCTCTACGTTCCCATGTGACACTTCATTTTTGTGCAAAATTGTGTACCCCACTAGATAATTAGTTTTTTAGTAATTATTTAACACTTCACTTGGCCGCCATCTTGTTGAGCCATACTAGATTTTTGCCAAAATATTACCAGGACATCCCCATATGACCCTTAATGTTTGACCAAAATCTGAAGTCAATCAGATATGTAGTTTTTAAACAATGCCGCGAACTGACAGACCGACAAACAGACAGACAGGCCGATGAAATTGATAAAACGTAGTTTTTTTTTGACATCTAGGAACGCTAAAATGTAAAGATATGTAAAACGTGGTAATTTTTCCATGATTAAAAACATTTTATTTTGTCACCATTTTGTTTCGTCATCTTGAATTCGTACCACAATTTTACCAGTTTATCTCTATACCATAATTAGTTATTGCGCAAACATTTAAATTAATCCATTAAGTAGTTTTTCAGAGGAAATTTTTAAATATTTTATTAAAGCGCCATTTTCTTTCGCCATCTTGTATTCGTACCAAAATTTTACCAACTGATTTTCTCATAATACGTGATTTTGGTACAAAGTTTGAGGTGAAGCGAAAAAGTGCAAGTTTATTAGTAATCATTTTTTAACATTTCACTTGGCCGCCATTTTATTTCGCCATATTGAATTTTTACCAAAATTTTAATAGGTCATCCCCATATGAACCATTTTTGACAAAAATTTGAAGTCAATTGGATTAGAAGTTTTTAGCTATGCTGCGAGAATACAGACCGACAGGCAGACAGACAGAGTGACGGAATTGCGAAAACATGTTTTTAGGCTTCTAGGGACCATAAAACGCAAAGATCTGAAATAATCTCGGAGGGAGTACAAGGAATGTAAAATTCATTTCATCCAACCAAAAAAAGTTGTGAGTTCCGAAAACGCTGTACTTTTTTTGCAGAGTTAGGCTCCCCTCAAACAGAAAATATGCTACTAGTGTCTCGATTAAACGCATCACATCATTCTATCTGCTACGAGGTTAAACTTAAGATACCGGCTAAGGATACGTCACTGACTTTAGATATTGATGTTGATTATTCAAGTGGCGCATCCTCGAAAGCATGTCATATCCGCCTTGAGGATGCTGCTTATGCACATGTTCCGACTTCCGGCCATCCTTACAATGCTAATGAAAAATATCGCGGTGATCGAAAAGATCACAGATTAAGAGTGCACACGACAAGATAATGATTCAACATTTAATAGAATATTACAACTCGGAAAATTCGCCTGTTTCTTAATTAGGACCAGAGGCGTGTTTATGGGAAAAACGGGAAAAGGGGCGATATATATGAAGGACTAAGAATCAAAAATAAAATATATATACGTATATATATATATATATATATATATATATATATATAAAAATATAAAATAATGATACTGAGCCAAATCCCTTAGTAAAATGTCGCTCCTTAATGAGATACAGGGTGTTAAAGTTTAAATCTCGAAATCGTTCTTTTCTATATCTCAAGCTGTTTTTGAGATATCGACATAAAAACTGGTAAATGGGGGTTTTCGGGAATGGGGCATACGATTAAATTCTATTTTTTCATGTAATATGTAGATTGAGCTTGTTGTACCCTATGCACTCGCTATTTCATGCCATAACTTTCTTGTTAGTATCGTTTCATTATTTTTTATTGAAAATTGTGATAGACTGATGATTTCTAATAAAAAAAGGTATATTACATTTTAATATTTTATTGCAAGTCAAATTGTGGGCTCAAAACAATGAACAAATGATACTTGACATACATAAGTGTTGACATTCATTAATTTGAATTATTTTATATTGATTAATTTGAAAATCCCTAGACGCATGTAATTAAAGGAAAATTGCACTTTCTTTAATAAAAGAAATAAAACATCTAACTCAATTTTGCTTTATTGAAGTAAACAAATCAATAAGCTAAATCCTTTAGCACATTCTAAACAAAACTTAATAAAATGTATAAAAAGCGTTTTTTATGACATTTCAATATTAGTTTTTTCAAAAATTGTCATTCTATTTTTGTTAATTCATGTATATGTAGTATTCCCAAGGAGTATTACAAAGGACCTAATAGAATACAAGCGGCTCAATAGGCGACAATTTTTCCTTTGTAATGGGGGAACAACCTTCCCAAATCTAACTTATTAGGAAAAAAATGTTAAAGTAATTTAGACAATTAATTACCACTATAGTATTAAAGGAACGATTAAATATTAATTCATATAGATATAGATAGATTTCAATAAATTTACTTAGACATTTTTTTTTGTAGAAGCAATATATAGGGCGGAACAAACTATTAAACTTAGAATAAGCCTTATACCTTTCTATCTTAATTTTTTAAAACCTACTGTATTGAATGTCAAAATTTCACACTGAAACCGGAAATTGACACCAGTGTGCAATTTACATATTTCCGACTAAACCTGTATATGACCACACTTAAAAGATTTTAAAAAGTTATAAGGAAGTGTAGGGTCATTTCGCGCGAATTTTAACCGCTTGGACTTTAAATAGTCCAAAATGACAATTTTGGGACCCCAATTTCTCCAAAACAGTTGTAATTTTGTATAAAGTATGCAACACAAAAGATGTTTATAGTGATTTAAAAAAATAACAATATAGCATTAAAAAAGAACCCATATGATGTCACAATTAAATCGGTATCTAATAAATCAATTTGGCGGATAAAAACATTTTATCCATATTATGAATACTTTTCAAGTTATTGAATTTATTCCAACCATTATTTTATGTTTAGATGCTCGACATTATGATCCAAGGGTGCAGGTATATATATACTTAATTTTTCTAGACATAAGTAAGTCTGACTTCCTTTTACACTTGCTCTCATGTTTATTAAGACATAACTTTCTCTCTCTATTACTTATTATATTCATTTACACTGAAAATGTTATATATTTACTCTTGCATGTAAGACAATTTTTTTAAATAAAAACATGTTTGTTTTATTAATATATATGTTTTATTTATGAAAAATATATACTTCGGTTTAGCACAAAACAGTTGTTTAAGAAAAACGAACTTAGTTTAACTTGGATATAAATAATTTAAATTTAACAGCTAGGTTACTAACAATGTCCATATTTGTCACTGGAGGAGTCTCTTCGATCTACACTACATTTAGTATTTTCCACAACAAAATAATTTATATTTTAAATTATAGAAATCTATTGTTTGTACTGTTCGGCGATCTCTGCGTTCTCACTTCAGCTTCAAAAAATATGCACTCGTCATAACTCTAGGAAGTTTAAAACAAACACGCAATTATAAAAAAAATGTAAATGTATAAAAAATCCTTAAAATTTGCTTTGAAATTATCATGGACACAAACGGAAGTAAATAATTGTTTGTCCTACAGCAGCCATATTGACAACAGTCAGCTGTTTTGTTGGACTGCCCTATGCGGAAATGACTTATTTTTTTTAGGGTTAGGATTCAAACAATTAATGAAAACGTATGGAAAATTAACACAACTGGCATTGATAAACCGGTCTTACATAAACCTTTTTTTATTATTATAAAAAACCATTTATATCATTAAGAATGTGAATATATATTTGTCACATTTTTATATCTAGTTTATATATCGAGCTTGCCAATTGAAACATTTGCTAGTTTCATTTGGACAATAAGTAGCAAATATGTTTTTTTAGTAAATAAATAACTAAACCAAAAAAGAAAAAAGATATCTTTCATTTGGGGGTCTGTAATTATGATGAATTTGGGAACTACTGTTGAGGTTTTGGTAACCGGTTTTAATAATTAAACGAAATAATTTTAAGCAAATAATCTTTAAAAAAAAAGTTATTATTTTGTGAGCTCTTGGTAGCAACCTCCATGGTGTTTCTCGTTTTACAGCCATTGGCACTCTCGCTAATATGTATAAAGGTCATTCGTCGATTTCACGGAATGGAGACCTGGTTCGTGGAATTATGCACATCTATATTTATTTGCGCTTTGCAATTGCTAATTCATGTTTATTTATACAAAATTCCACTAAAAAAAATATTGGCTACCAATTCAGGGAACTTTGTTATTAATTTTAACACCTGGATGGCAGAATGTAATAGGAACGTCATCAGTATGTGACGATTGAAACTTTAATAATAAACGTAGGATTAAATTAAGATAAAAATATACAAAAACTGAGGAGTGCTGCTATAATACCCAGTCTACCATAATGTTTCTATTATTATATAGGTACAATGTATCTGTTGTTGAAAGAAGGAATTTCTACTTTGTTCTCATAATACCGCCCTTTTATTGTGGAGTTTGAGGAATATAATAATATGTTTATATGCACCATCATAATGATGCTGCATACTTTAAGGGATTATGCTTAACCGCAGAACTGAACTCTTCATCAAATCAGCTGAACTCTTCATGTCACGAGCCCCAATTAACACAACCGGTTTCTTATACCAAAAGTGATTCTATTTGCTCACATTTTTAGGGATTATTCAATTTTAGTTGACGATAATTCGAGTCCCATAAAGTTGAATTGGTTAGTGAAATTTTGATAGCAAATGGCATCATTAGAAGGGTATGTAGAGCAAAGCCTCCAGATTTAACACTATAGAGCATGTTTGATCGAGCCTCAAATTTGCGTTAAGGCGTTAAGGCAAAAAAGATGAACTATTTATTAACCGGTAAGGGTAATTAGAAAGAAATAGGTCCGATTATCTAACACTATAGAGTAAGTTTGATCGTGTCTCAAATTTGCGCGACCGACTAACTTAACAATTAATTCTATGGATGCCACGACGTTGTTAAAATGTACTAGAAACTAGGAGGGGTACTAAAGTGAAAATTGCTTCTGATTATTATGATTTGTGCTTGATATCATGCTTTTTAAATTTTAAAATTAATAAAAATGTTTTCCAGTTTGCATTCAATTATTGAGCCGCCCGGCACAAACTATTTGTGATATTGAAAAAAAATGTAGTATTATCACCCAAACAGAACTTTAGAATCGAACGACAATTTGTTAATTTAATGCCAGTTTTTTTAAAAAACACATAGTTTGCGTTAAACAAATGAAAACCAAAGATGTCGAAAACGTGCCGAGAGAAACAAGTAGACCAACCTATAAAATAAATGAATTTGGCAAATTTGGGGAAACAATATATTTTTTTTTAATTTCACAAGCATGTTGCGTTCCACTATGTATAATTATCAGATTGTTTTTTCAACCGGTCGCATTTCAAGTGACGTATTTTTGAAGATTTGGGCAGCATTTTACTGTTTCCTGCATTCAATTTTCTTAAATAATAATAGATATATTGAATATCGAATTTTGACTGAAAAATCGCATAAGCAGATAATTATGAACAACAGTTTACATAATTAACCGTACCACGTTTGCATTAAATATGTTTTGTATATTATTTAATACAAAAATTCGTTATTGAATATCCTCTGTATAGTACAGAACGCGGTATGCTCTGAAGTGCTCTAGACTTTGCTTATGGCTATTTTCATATTGTCCATACAAATCCCTCTAATGCCAGTGTCATACAGGACAAACTACGCTGCGGTACTTCGGCAGACGAGATAAGTCGATAAGAATCGCGTTTGTTCTTGTATTCAATTGTTCACCATTTCACTCATGGTTTGAATTGTTTTGGTTAAGTCAGGTTTGTTTCAAAAACAAATCAAAGTACGAGTCAACTGATTAAAATCGATTGAATAGATACAAAAACAAACGCGATACTTGCCAACTTGCCTCGCTTACCACGGTGCTTCGTATCGAACTGGGATTAGTCTGGCTAATATAAAAATAGCCGTCAAGAAAACCCAGAGCGCACTCCGCTCTGTACTGTACACTGTAAAGAGGTTTGGCTTTACGCTACCGGGATATGATTCCTGATCTCATTATTATCACAGCCTAAATTTTAATATAACACTTGAACATTCATGCATGCAGAAAATCTCTTATACCATAATATATAAGTGATTATATCACCCATTTTAAGTTTTGTTACTTTCTACTACGGAAAAGGAGCGTTCCAATTTTACCACAGGAAAATCATTAGTGTAATTAAGAAAGTATTTTTCAAATAGTAATATGGGAAAAGTTATCTATAATAAATTACATTAGTACCAATGCACGGTTAGATAAAGAAATACGTGAGCCATACTGTTTGCCCCATTTATCTATATGTATCTAGTAAAACAGTGGAGTCCTAGGACTAAGTCTAAATTGCTTAAAAGATTATCAAGAAAAATTAAATGCAAATTTATAAATTTTAAATATATTTTTATACCACACACTATTAAACCATAAACGTAGGTATGTATTTCACTATGTACTAAATAAAAATTCACTTTCCTGGAAAAAGAAGGAACTTCCGGCCAATTTTATAGGAATATTTTATCTATATCACCGATGGTTAATCTTTTTCTGGTTCCTTTATTAATCCTATCCCCATATTTCATAATTGTCTGATTCAAATGCCCTAACAAAATATGTGACGTGAGTAGAAGCAGAGAAGATTTTAATATAGTAAGTAAAGTAGCTAATAAATATTTGATATTTTAATGAAAAATAGAAAAAAAAAGAATAGTTTATTCTGAAACTGTGATGATCAACAGTTTTCTGATAATTTCAGAGCTTCAAAATATAGTAGAACTTCCTGTGTCTTGCCCTGACAAATCATAGGATGTTGCAACCTGGCTGGAGTCAGTGACCATTTCCCTAATGCACCCCTCGTGGAACAATTTATATCTAAGGGGAGGCAGGAAAATTCGTAAAAAAATGTAGGACTAACTTAATCGCAATAGAGTACATAAACCATTTATAAAATGATACACAACACAAACCAAGACGCATTTTTTCAATTCGCCAGTTACGCCAAACAGACCCGGGCCTAGAGCCCCATAGTCAGATTGGGCCCCATGACTCAGTCCGGCTGTGATTTTTCAAGACTTATTATATTTTATTTGCAAATGTAAAATATTATTTTATACTGTATCGCTTGTTTTTATTTCATTTATTTTCCTATTTATATTTCACATTGGTTTTCTGAGAGTGCTTAATAAAACATTAAAAATTAATGTAGTTTGGTTAAAAAAACAATTTCTAGGATGGCTTCGAATTGAGAAAGGGCCTAGCGCCCACCATAAATAAAAATAGGTCCTGACAATAACCGAGCAAAATTACTGTACACTGTAATTCGTTGCCAATTAGATAAATGTTTTATTGTTATGAAAAATAGTTTTTCAATGCGCCATTTCCGTCAGAAAAACATAAAATATTTCAGTAGTTCCGGAAATATTTCATTTCAAAGGTATTAAAGTGTATGTTGTAGGTTGGTTTGTTTAGGGGAAGCGCGTCAGTATCGCAGACCATTCAGCATTATGGCTATGAAGGGAAAGTAGGTGGGGAATGACAGGGCTAACGTGGGTTCTGAACCACGGTCCCAAAACCCCAGGCCGGGCACGTTACGACCGTTTAATCATGGCAGAGGTCTCGAATAAGAGATGTCTACGGGGTATCTAATCCTAGAGGAGATGATTACGTATGTATATTTTGCACTCTTCACTTGTGTGAATTTGTACACCAAATGCCAAAGCAGGACTTAAGTCTGTGCACCCAGCGGGAAACGAATGACAAAAATTAATTTGTTAATTATTTCCCAAAAATAAAAATTGTATTTTAGTTAAAGAAATTATGTAAGAATAATATTCTATATTATTAAATATTATACCAAACTTTATCTTCGTTTACCGCGGTGCCTAAAAGTATGATTTACATATTTATAGATTTAATTTGTGTTACATCTGGTATATAATATACCAAACAAATTTTTATTTTATTTTAGCTTATTTAAACCGGCCTTTTGCTTAAAAGGCTAATTTGAGCAATTTAGAAAAAAAAACATAAATTGCTGTATGGTTCATTCATTCAGTTACCACACTATCGATTCTTAAAAAGTTTTTAATGATGCAATCACTAACTTCAACTTTAACCATGCATATTTAATCAAATTATTAATTGAGAAATCAATTTTTGAGATTAGACCGCGCAAAATGGAATCACTTTCCGCCGTTTCGCCTTCGGTTGCACGAGGCATCTTCAGGAATCTTTCACGAGATCGGAACACTAAAGACGCCTAGTGCAAACGAAGGCGAAACGTAGAAAAGTGATTCTTTTTGACACGCTCTAATCATAAAAACTATGATTTCAAAATTGACCACAGCCACATAAAATTGCATTTTACCAAAGACCGATTATAATCCGAAATCCGAATAGACTAGAAATAGATCTCAACTGTGTGTTGTATGGTATTTCTAAACAAATACCTAAATAACACTAATGGCAACACCCAGACAAATATTGTTGCGTGCGTTGTTATATTACGATTAAACGGCGATACAAACGATTGATGTGGCTAATTTATGAAAGTGTCTGACAGACATTTATAACGTTTAATGGGTCTTTGATATTACTTAGGTATTATGTAAAAGAAAACATGTTTTTGTGGATTTAAGGAAACGGACAGAATCACTGACAACCCCGCAATACGTATAGTACAAAATTATTTGTACAAGTAGATTTGAAAATAAAAAATATACGTTGAGTCAATTGAATGATCACATAGTTTCAATTTCGTCCAATTTACTTAAAAATGAAAATGGTATGGCAAATTATCAGTAAAAAACGTCTTGCTTATTTTAGGTACTACGGTATATACCTTCTATCTTAGAAACGATGTAGTTCCTATAGAGATCTTTTTCATTTTTGACAAAAAAAATTAGTGCATATTTTGTACACCCTGTATTACCGTTTATGCCGTATATAAAAAAATGAAACTGTGAACACTAATTCAACTTTTTGGGATGTTTTTTGTTTGTAACGTTTATTTATTAAACAATACAACGTGTGAGCCCCCAAGGTACTCTATCAAACGCATATTTCAATATAGCAAATTAAACCATGTACGATGTGTGAGACCTCTTACCCCCCCACTTCTTCGAAAGTACTTTGTCGACGCCACTACGCAACATAAGCCATGCATATTTTAATATATCAAATTAAGCCATATTCGTTACGTCATTGCTCCACGAGAAATGACCTATTTCATGGTTTTTAATAAAAAGGTTCCCCGCAGACCGAGATATCGTGTTGCACAGTAGAAACAAAATTTTACCGCATTAATGCAGATTTGTAGACAAATACAGGATTGTTCTAACCAGGAAATAGGTTATCAATTTAACATTTTTATATTAGTTTTAAGACATAATAGTTCGATAAGATTTTTGCCAGCGTTACGTGTCTTTAATCGTTGGATTCGTCAACTCACTCTCCTCTATTGTTCTTGTCACAATGACATAATTTTACAGTCAGCAGCAAAGAAAATTTATTGCCTCTTGATATTGATTTTAAAATAAATCAATAACAATAACAACAACATTTCAAGAGACGATTCCCTTCTGATGAAATCGTGTCTATCTCTAAGATAAAAACTGAATTTCTGCCAAATCGTTCTGACCTATTTTCCCATTTTTTTTTCATAGAAGATATTATATAAGATGCATGAAATTAAGTATCTAATAGGTACCACTAATTGGTTGGTATAGCGTAGGTTCTAATTTGCTGCTATCAATATATGCCTGTTGCAAGTGGTAAGACACTTAAGGACATTATTCTCAACATATGGATAACTGGTCATAAAAAAGTTGTTCTTAAAAAAATTCATAACTTTTAACATTCTGAAATGGATTGGCGGTGAGGGGTGGTTTGGGGGGGTGAAGTATTTTTTTGTATATTTATATTATTCTTAAAAACACTTCTAGAATTAATTTTAGGAATGAGAAGGTAGGGACAGTATCTAAATAAATGTTAAGCTTGTTGTAAGCAACCTATAAAATACAACTGTAACTTAGCTTACGTTATCGAGTCAGAATTCCTGTTACTAATTGAAATTTTTCCTCAATATTGCAAGTTAGGTAATTGCCATCTTGCTGAGTTATCTTAGGAGCTCCCTAGAAAATTCGTAGCAATTAGTTTCATCCCATAACTTGTTTCATTAAATCTGTTAAGTTTCGCCAGAACTACCCGCACGATAGCATCATATACTCGATAAATTTTATAACTTCGCCTTTAAAATTGAACTGAGAATCAGGCACAAATTAATAGCATCGTTTTCTGTTTTAAGATAGAATCTTATCTAGTAAAACGTCACTAAAACATACTGACGTTCAATAGTCCACGAAGACCCAAGATTTACACGTATCAACTAGATAATCACAATTTTCAAACCGAGTACAGGTATACAGATATTGTGCATATTGCAATAACAAACAAGCTGAGTATCTTCTTCTGAACTCCACAGTAGTTTTTCCTTGCAACAAACAAATCTTAATAACATACTTATCCATAAAATGCCTTTTCGAAAACATTTGCACTTCCAGGAAAGAACTAATTATGACCAAGGTGCACTTAACAATTTAATAACCACCTGAAATGGTCTCGCACTAAATTAACTAGGTGGAATTTTGAAATAAAGTCTAAACCATTATTGTTCGACATTTGAACACAATAGATAGTAAAAGTGTCAATAATAAAGATTTTATTGGCTATTAATAATTTTATATTGCCGCCGCCGCGCCGTGTCCTTTTTACATTAAATTAGAATTTTTATTCTCCTCCATAAGATCAGTAGGCGACTACCAAACATATTTTTTGTGAATAAACCTACAATGTAACATTGATTTACAATAATGATATAAACATCCTGCGTAAACTAAAATATATGTTTAAAATCGTTTATTATAAGATCTAAAAATAGCGCGATTCTTAGTCGAAATATATAATAAAAAAAGATTCTGTTAAAACATTTATATAACGAACTGTTTATCCACATTTATCATATTAAAAGATTATGGAAATGACAGACATGTTTAACAAATTTCTCTTTTATACTAATTTTTTGTTGAGAGACTGATGTTTTGATTTTTGCAATACCTGGTGATCGAAATGCTCTCTTAGTTGAAAACTTCGTATTTCAATTAACATTATTTTTTTGTTTTAACATTTGATTAACTTTCTACAGGGCCATAGTAAGCTGCAGCATCTGTTAATGTGTAGGGGTGAAATAACTATCGTCATATAAGAAAGTTTTTGAACCTACATCAACTTGTATTTTCTAATTAGGCTCATAAAAACGACTCACTAAGAAACAAGATATCATGATTTAGATGATACGTTTTAATTCTATGTTAGATCCTGGCCGGTTAGAAATTTAAATCTAAACAAAATTAATTCAGGGTTTTGTTATATCTCTACAGTAGGGATGGGCGATAATTTTATTTATCGATATATCGATAGTTATCGACTTATCGATAGGTATTCCTACCTATCTACCTATCGAAATATTTGCGAAAGTTTATTAGGTCCTTAACTGTGTAAATAGGTAAGCCGTTTATCTATAACTAACTATTATCTATCGGCTATTATCGTTTACCATCTATGAAACGGCCATCCCATACACACTATTCTTTGTATTAGAAAAATTAATGCAAAAAGTATTATTTTATAATCAAACATAGTTTCATGTCGTGTTTTATTCAAGTATTATTGATACTTACTCTTATAACAAATAATCTAATAAAATAATCTCAAAAATAACAATTTGTTTAAAATACTGATTATTTTTCAGTTTTGCAATATTTTATTATGAATAAAATATGAATAATTCGTTTTAAATGCTATATAGCAGTGCTTGTCAAATTAAGAATCAAAAATATTTTATTTCCCAGAATATTAAATTTCTCTTAACATATTATATTAAAATATTAATAATTATAATTATATTAAAATATTAATAATTATAATAATAATAAAATTACTATATTGTATTGCTAAACAGTTGATGATACAAAGAATGAAAACTTTCACGCCTGTGGTCAATTAAGAAAGCATGGTTCTTGGGATAAGACTGTGTAAAAATGGAATCACTTTCCAACGTTTCGCCTTCGATTGTACGAGGCACCTTTAGGGATATTTACTTCACGAGATCGGAACATTGAATTAGCTTGGAGTCTCGGAAAGACCTAGGCCGGCTATTTATAGTCGACCTGTGTTCATCGAATTGCGACTCAGTGTAACGATCGGTTTCTACGTATAATGCAGGCTGAAGCATGTAGCTCTATTAAAATTGTTAGGATGCTTATAAATTTCAATAGACTCTCTAATTGTCCGTTTATAGAATCCCGAGAAATTTTGATTTATTTTACATTTATGATATATCCAGTGGAATGTTGGTGTTCAGATACAGCAGATTGTACCATCTGTTTCTTTCTAAAACATCGTTCATGTTCCATAAGCTTAATCGATATGGATCGTCCAGTTTCTCTAATATAGACATCACCACAGAAACAAGGAATTGCATATACTCCTTCCATTTGGAAAGAAATAATGTCTTTTGGCGATCGCAAACATTGTCCAATTTTCTTGTGTGTATTGAAGATTGTATGTATGTTGGACCGGCAAAGTAAGTAACCTTAATTTATCTGTGATTCCGTGTATAAAAGGAAAAACTTCCATCGGTAACTTAATAAATTAGATTCATTTTGTGGAGCAGGGGAGTGCAGTCCATTGAAGCAAGGGAAGCAGTGCTTCCCCAAAAAAAAATTACAAAACATCTTCTAGATTGTAATTTTTAAAATAGGAAACCATTAATTTAGTTTATATTAAAAATGCTAAAATATTATCTTAATTATCAAGCCCATAATAAATGCGGCCTTGACTCCGACCGAACCACAATAGAAATCGAATAGAACCTATGCGGGCCGCTAGCTTCTCTGCAGCCAAGTCCTGTATGCTTGATTTCCTGTGAATCGAGTCAGACGTAATTAAACTTTCCACCAGCTCTTTGCAATTTTCGCATTTCAGTCGCGTGCTTTAAGTGGGAACGTTGCTATCGTTGGAGTAGGTTCTTTGTTTGAACCGCTATCCGTGTGTTGTGTGATACGTACGTTCGCGTCGTGCATGGTGCGATATGGAACACAATAATACGGACGTAGATATGCAAATACCATCAACTTCGGCTGTCAGTAATAACGCTGAAAACGTTGGAGAATTTAGTAAGAAGAGTGTGTGTGAATATGTGGTGTGTGTCTTAATAATAAAGGGATTTTCAACATTAAACTTCGCTGATAAACTTCAAATAATTTCCAAAGGAAGGGCAAAAACGCCTATGAAAAATTTAACCACAAAAATGAAAAACTGTATTAGACATTTTTATTCGGAAAAACAATACGAACAATTTAAATGGCTAACAGGGTGTGAAAATATAAGTAAATTATTTTGTTGGCCATGTTTACTTTTTGAAAATTAAAAAGATCTCTGGAATAAAACTGGTTTTTCCGATTTAAACAATTTCCATAAAGCTGTAAAAAGACACATTATGTCGAAAGCGCATTTCGAGGCCGTTATAAAAGAAAAAGTCTTGGGCAAAACCAGAATTGAACATATCCTTAATAAACAGTCGGCAATTAGTCACCGCCAACACAATGAACTAGTCGATAAAAATAGGCAAATGTTAAGAAGACTTATCGATGTTGTTTGTTTTCTCGGACAGCACGAGTTGGGATTTAGAGGTCATGACGAAACAAGGGTTTTTTCAAATGGAGGAAATTTTCAAGATTTACTTAGTTTAATGGCTAAATATGATGATTGCTTAAAAAATCATTTAGAGCAGTCTAGCGTTTTTTGCGGAACGTCGAATCGAATCCAGAATGATTTAATTTCCGCTGTTGCAATTAAGCAGGAGATTGGCGAGGCGCGGTTCATTGCTATTGTTCTGGACGAAACAACTGATATCACTAATTTTAGCCAATTATCTATAGTAATACCCTACGTTAAAACAGACGGAAGTATTCAAGAGCGATTTTTAGGTTTTAAGGATGTGTCCGAAAATCGTAGAGCAGATGCATTATATACCGTAGTTTATAACGTTACTAAAGAACTTAACGGAGAGAAAAAATTAGTTGCTCAAAGCTATGATAGAGCTGCAGTGATGGCAGGACAATTAGGGGGTCTACAAACTAAAGTTCGAGAAACTTTCCCAAGTGCTGTGTTTGTCCATTGTTTTGCTCATAAATTAAATTTAGTTTTATACCAGTCCATCAATCACATTAAAGAGTTTAAAGTATTTTTCGTTACTTTAAGTGGCATGGCTGCTTTTTTTCCAAGTCAACAAAACGTACACAAGCTTTGGATTCCATTGTCCACAAACAATTGCCCAAAGTAGCTCCTACTAGGTGGAACTGTAATGGAAGACTTGTGTTAACGGTATCTGAAAATCGTGAATCACTGATTAAACTATTTGAGAATATAATAGAAAATAATGAAACGTGGGACTCAGAAGCAATAAATAATTCGAGGGGGTTTTTGGAGTGTTTTAAACGAGATTTTAATTTTAATTATTTGTTGTACATATTTTCAGAAATATTTCCATTCTCGGACAATGTTTTTAATATATTACAAACTAAAACAAATGATATTGCTTTTTGCCTAGAAAAAGGGGATGATTGTAAGTCCATGTTAAGCCAAAAAAGAGATGACTTTGACCTATTTTGGGAGAAAACGATTATGTTAAACGTAGAGCCACAAGCCAAGCGTCTTCGAACAGACAAGGTCGGAGATGTTCAAACAAACGCCTCTTTTATGAAATAATCGATCAAATTCAGCAACAAATAAACTATAGATTTAACGGTTTAAATGATTTTAAATTCCTCGAGCTCTACAATTTTGGTGCATTTAAAGGAAAAACTTTTCCAGAAGATGCGTTTAAATCTCTTCTTCTTCACTATGGCCAGTTCTTCGTTCGAGTGTTACTGCGCTCTGAACTAAAAGTGATTTACGAAACTGATGACATTAGCGCAAAAAATAACGCCAAGGAACTAATGCAATTTTTAAGGAGCTGGAAGATGCCTACACCGAAGTGTCGAAATTGTGTGAATTACTATTGACAATACCTGCCACAAGTTCATCAGTAGAACGCAATTTTTCAACACTTAAACGTATAAAAAATTTCGTGAGAAATTCAACGGGGCAGGAGAGACTTTCGCATCGCTGTTGTCCATTGAAAACAAACTTCTCCAAAATATGTAGGACGAGTTTTTATGATGACGTCATTGACGAATTTGCAAAAAATGGTCGAAGAATCGAATTTCATTACAAATAGGTAAGTTTCTAAAAATTGCTTCCCTTTCTTAAAATTTCACCGCACGCCCCTGTTGTGGAGTAGAATTATTATATTTTATAATTGATCGTCTAATATCCTCAGTGCAATATCCATTCCCTCCTAAAGTTTCAGTCAGTTCCTCTGTTTCGGATAGTAAAGAATTTTGGTCACAAATTGGGAGTACTTTGTAAACCAAAGAATTAATAACGGATTGCTTTTGTGCCGGATGATGATGAGGATCTGTTCCTATGTGTTGATTTTCTATATACAGAGTGTCGTAAGGAACCACCCCCTTTCCTTTGTACGAGAATATCGAGAAAGAGAATCGTGCCTTCTGATTCAAATTCCATTGTAAATTTTATATTAGGATGTTGTCGATTCAGATAATCAAGAAACACGGAGAGGTTTTGTGAACCATGCGGCCATATTACGAAAGTTTCGTCTACATTATCTGAATCACGATTTTGGCTTTAATGGAGACGACTCCACTGAGGACAGCGGAGCCTGATATTATGGAAATTGAATCATTTATAGGCACATTCGTATATAGCCATTCTACATCGAAACTGACCAAGATATCTTTTGGATCTAATTGGATTGTTTTTAGTTTATCTACAAAATGCGTAAAGTTTCTAATATCTGAATGTGTTTTTTCTGTAAAACTATTAAGAATATTTGAAAGATATTTACCGATTTTGTAAGTGGGCGAACCTATTGCACTGACGAGAGGTAGAAGTGATATATTAACCTTGTGTATTTTCGGTAGTCCGTAGAACCGCGCGATTCTTTTTTTTTCGCTGTTTTTTTCCGCAGCTGATGATTAGTTAATTGGTGTGATAGTGCCCAATTATAACAACTTATCATAAAATACCAGTGAAGATTTGGCAATAGAAATAAAGAGGATGTGAAAACTTGATAGGGTAGAGGTAATACAAGTCACCTTATTATCTACAGGACTTGACCAGCTCTTCACAGTTTTTGATCCATCCTAGAAAGTTGTTAAAAAGGTGAACTCTAACTTAAGTGCCTACGTTAGTTTGATCTGTGTATGTTTATATAACACCTTTAATTTCATGGCACTTTTTTCTCTTTTTTCATATTTTATTTTGTGTTTGTTTCTCACCAACTGTTGATAAAAGTAATCTTTCCCGGATGCACCCATCAAAGAGGGTAGATGGTCGATGTTACAAACTGTCTTCAAAGAACTTTTCCACTAAGTGACAGGTAGCAAGAATTACTGCCCTTTGGAGACATACAAGTTTCCTAATACAAAGCATATATTTCTTATAAATAAAAAATCTTTTCGTAAAATGGGTGGTGATAAGTGCAGATCAAACAACTACATTTCATTCTTTCAGCAGGAAGTCCGAATATTAAAGCAACCATGTTATTAATTTAGGGTTATTACAGAGAGTAATAATTCTTGGAAGTAGAACCGATAAGACTCCTGATTAACCTCAGCAATGAAATGAAAGCATTTGTGGACAATAGAGATAAAAGGTTTTAGTTACTGATACCTCTAGATTTCCATATAAAATGGCATACTTAAGAAATTCCAAAGGAGCAAAGTTAAAGTGTAGACTGATTATGTCATCATAGTTCAAAGGCTGCTTTCAATCACGAAACATTTGGAAAATATCTCTCAACTTTAAAATGCAATCTTCAAAACGACGTGCCATCAAACATAAAAATTTAAATATGCGTTTCTCATAATGAAGGTTTTATTTTTATTAGATATATTGAAGCGAGTTAGCCGTTACTTAACGAAAATTCATTTTAACTAAGCAAATGAAAATACTTGCTTAAAATTTCCACTTAATCACTTATTTATAAAAATACATATGACAATTACTGCTTCGTTAAAACTATGGCTTCATCAGATGAATAATCTTAGTTAATTTAAAATATATTTGATGAAGCCACAATTGTCATGTCAATTTTTTATAAATACTTAGTGGAAAGGACCACACACAAACCCTATGCAACATCGACTTGGCTGATTTTTTATATGTTGTAATTCTTATTACCCACCAGAACAAAAGGTGCCATGGGCACAATCTGATGGTATATGACTAGTCCTACACATGGAAAATACGCAGAAGTATATTCTAGGATCGGGATTACACGAAAAACGAAGAAATTATCGCAAAACCAGTCGGACGTAGAATTTTCCAAGAAACACGAAAATGACATTTTGTTTTCTGACAAAATTTGACAGCTGTCATTTTGACAGGTCCTCAACGGAACAAAATAGAAAAAACGGAGATGCAGATTCGGGTTCCGCTGGTAGTCAATACCCGCAGACGGTACTTTTTTTTCACTTTTCCTACATAAATGAAATGGAGCACTCATTGAAATTTTCGAAAAAAATATAGTATCGGATGAATTTTTAGACGCTGATTACAGCTTATTTTACGGGATGTCTGGGTGTTTTTGGAAATACGCAATTCAAGTTACCAGTTAGACAAACGTAGAATAAAGTTATTCATATTTAAGACAATGCATTTACCTACATATACAAAAGCCTCGATAAGAGCATTTAAGACTTTCGGGCACAGTAATATTACAGCTTATTAATAACGTTCAAAAATACCGGGACACTTTTAACATATAATGCCAGCAAAATGAAATCTATGCTAGCTAAAGAAGTATAATATACCATACAGATTTTCTCGTCTTGGGTAAATTAGACTTTCCCTATGTGCAGGTGTTAGCATCACTTATAACACTGGGAACGAGTTCTCAGAGAAAGGAATGTCAATGACTGCATACAGTACATTGCAATATAATACCATAATTACTTTTAGTTTAAAATATATAATGGGCATTTATTAAATAAATACATATTATAAAACATTCAAGTTTAAATATATGGGCCTTTGTTTTAATTATTCTATAACCTTATGAATAAAGATTATTTTTTGTATTTACCAAAGCATGAGAAGAAACCAATAAAATATATCTCACTTTTTTAAATGCATTCTTAAATGAATAAATATGAAACGCTACGGGTTTCTGTGTGTCTCGTTTTTATCTAAGAATAATTAAGTAGAAGAAAATAACTCTTGCTATTTTCAGGGCCGGGCGAAGCATGGGCACCACACACGGCGCGGCCCCGCGCTTTAACCGGCAGCAGCCTCTCTTTTCAACTGATAGTCGCTTATTGTCATACTAATTTTTTTCTAGTCGTCAGTAAGTTAATAATTGGTTGCTTTTTATTGGAATTTCTTAACGTCGCCTCGCAAAATTATTTGCTCCCGACCTCGCAAAATCTTGTACCAGTACTACCAGCGCCGGCTCTGGCTATTTTATTACCATTAAATATTTTTAGGTTTAGTTTAAGGTTTTCAGCCAAAAATTAAAACTGCTAATAAATATTTTTAACCGATTTCAAAAAAGGGGATTATTAATTCGACCCTATGTTTTTTTTTATTTATAATTTGTATGATATTTTTAGGAAGTGATCTGAAGTGTTGCTCCAAGCCTACTGAAAAATGGCCATATGAAGGCATTTTGAATTTCTTTTAACTTTAAATTTTCAAAGAATATTTGTACGATAAAATACATTAAGAAAAGTCAATAATTTTTACTCGACTTCGGGATGAAAAAAAAACTAGAGAAACTGCAGCAGAAGTGCATGTAAGCAAAAACACCGTTTTCTTAGCCAAGCAAAAAATTACATAACATGGTGGTATTCATTTTATACATCATGCCGAAGCTAACGGAGGAACCAAAGTCAATAACTTTTACTCGACTTCGGGATGGAAAAAAATTTAGAGGAACTGCAGTAGAAGTGCATGTAAGCAAAAACATCGTTTTCTCAGCCAAGCAAAAAATTACAGAATATGGTGGTATTATTGAGAGACCAAAGACGTCCAAAAGTTTCAACACCGAATCAAGACCATGAATTGGTGCAGTTCCTTAGAAACAATCCTTTTCAAACAGCAGTAAAGGCTAAAGAAAAAATCAATTTCCCAGGTTCTGCAAATACTGCAAGAAGGATACGGTTATCAAACCAAAGGAATCGTGCTGCTTCGAATAAAATATTCCTTACATAATTTAAAAAGCAAAGGAGGTTGGAATTTCCAAAGGAATATGAAAATGAAGATAATTTCTGGGCGAATGTGGTATTTTCTGACGAGAAAACTGTTCAATCGTGCCATAATTTGGGATGAGGTATGATGAGAAATATACACGGAAAATAAACCAGAGTGGTCTTTTTTCTGTAAACGTATGGGGTTGGATAAGTATCAGGATTAAAGAAAGGATTAATGCAGATCTTTATTGCAATAGAAAACATTATGTTACCTTCTGTGAGGCCAGTTTTTGGACACAACTTTGTATTTCAACATGATAATATACATAGAGAGTAGTGCAAAATATATTGCGAAATCATAATATCGAAACTTTCTGGGGTCTGGGGGCAAATGACCAGACAAATTTACAAGGAAGGATTTCGGCCTCGTAATCAAGATGATCTTTGACAATCAATCGTTATTAGTTAAAAATTAAAAAGAACTAGGTCTATTTTTTTATCAAAGTTTATGGTTAGGTTATATTTGTGAAATATATTTCTTAATTTTATGGCAAAAATATTGGTAATTATAAGTTTTATTTCAATTTTAAAAATTTTGTTCGAAAAGCATAAAAATGTCTGATTGGATTACTTTTCATGAATGATACTAAAGGTGGGTTTATACAGCAGCTAAAATAAAGTAAAAATTAAATTAAGTTGAGGATTCGGAGGTGGTTTATACAGAAAATAAAAATTAGATAAGAAATAAGAACAACTGCTGCTGCCAAACATACTTTTTGCTAGCTATTCAATTTAATACTACATAAAATCATTGTCTTTAACCTAAAATTCATAATTTGACAAATATTTGACAGGAAAAATCATATAGCAGTTCAAGAGCTAATATGATGCTGTCCCAGTTACATTTCGTAACGACGGTACATACACTGGGAAAATGCCTATCTATTTCTTCTTCAGGTTATTTCGATTTATATAAATTTTAATGACTTTATTCATTGACACACAACATTTCTTGTAATAATAAGTGAAGTGTACAGTGGGGGAGGGGACCAAAAAGGAGAGGAGCTATTATAAAATGTCATGTTTCATATGGTTTTCGAGGTTTTTAATAGCTCGAAATGAAATTTTACTAATCATTTTAATTTTTGACCATGTGTATTGCTGATTTTCTATAAGTATGTAGAGATACCGCTTTAAATATAATATTAGTACCGTGATTTTGGCAAAACTTCATAAGTATATGATTAAGTAAGTAATTAAGAATTAGCCTGACGCTGACTTGGTAAAGTTAAATTTTCAAGATGGAATAAATTATACTTTTCTACTTTTAGTACTTTTTTTATTTATTTTACAGATATAAAGCTGGTTTATTTTAAGAATTTTTAAATGCTGACTTTAAAATTGACTTAAATATGTCAAGAAAATTTGTAATATTTTCTTATTTTAAATAGAACAGCTTACTTCTTACGTTTGTTTGAAGATGGTAGACAATATAGAATGGTCACTGAACTTGTTCAGTCGGACTTGCATCGTCTTTATCATTTTGGGTTTACAACGTTTCGACTAGTAACTATCTCCAATCGTTTTCAAGTGTAAACTAAATGCTAACTTTTTATTCGTGATCTTCTTCGAGTTTTATGTCAGTCTGGAAGGCTATTACATCTTTTCTTTCTTTGTTGTAACTATCAAATTGGCGGTTATGAGGTGAACATCAAAGGAAGGAAAATGCTACGGGCTTGTATACTAGTCATGTGCGGTGATGCGTGAAGTCTCCGCCCCCTGGTTACCTGAACCCTGAAGATTTAGAAGGCCAGTTTGAGCTAGAAGCGGCTTCCATATGTTTGGAATCACGACGCCAGGCTTACTGAATATGCCTTGATTATTTTCTATGAAAGCTGATTCTATAAACTTTCGTTTCCACCAGTGCTGCTCTCTATGCAAAATTTTCGCCTCCGACCACTGTAGCCGGTGTTGGTTTGAGCTTGACCAGAATGTTCCGCTATACCCGATTTTGATGTCTCTGCCTTTTGAGTATCATTAAAATGCTCCTTGATTCTTATACTGAGAGCATTTGTCTATCCAATTTACTTGTCACCACATTCACACTGGATTTGGTAATTGCATTATTTTTTCTTATCGATGTCTTTTGGCTTAGGTTTTGTCAGAAGGATTCTTAACGTATTTCTCGATTTAAAACCGGTTTTAATGTTGAAATCTCTAGCTATTCTCCGAATCTTTTCAGATGTTCCCTTACTATAATAGGATATTGTCAGAAATGGTGTTTTTTCTTTTAAATCGGAATATGTATCTTAATATGATGATCATCTTATAATTTTGATATTGTATTACTTATTAATCTTTCTGATTAACCATTCTGCAACAGATATTTTTTTATGTTTCCAATTTCAGCCTTAAGGTTCATCGAATTATTAAAAGTTTTTACAGCTCTGTTGTAGAGCATTCTTACGATGACCTCTTTTGTTAATGCGGAATGGTTAGAGCCCTGGTTTAGATATTGTCCAGTGTGTGTGGGTTTTCGGTACACTGTAGTTCTAATGCCCTCTGCAGATCGCTTAACGAGAACGTCAAGAAAAGGCAAAGAAGAATTTTTCTCTGTTGGGGTAATCCCTCTCTCCGGTGATAGCCAATATGGAGTGGTTCGAAGAGCACGCAATAAATACTGCTCTAATCAAGCCTAAACTTTAGCTTAGCTATGTGGATGATACTTTTATGATTTGGACTGTAAATGACAATCATTTGAACGAGTTCAGTGGATCTTACTTCTTATTAAACCTTTGAATTTTACATAAGTTTCTAGATTATTTTAACATAGCATACTTTACGTATCGTTCGATTTTATGTTAAATAGAAAACACAAGAATAGTACAACGGCTGTTCTATTGTTTTTACAACATTAGGGGCCCTAACTTTAGACCCATTATTTATTCCATCATGAGCAAATTTTAAAACAATCTCCGATTTGTAGTCGAATTGCTGTCAGCTAGAACGGTCGAAAATATATAGTGGAGGCGAACAAGAGAATCAATGTAATTTGTATCCATCTGTATTTGATTATATTTTCTCAAAAAAAACGCATGATTTTTTTCTAGCACTTCTCTAAAAAGAGTTATATGCAATCAAGGTCATTTTGGGACTCCGGGTACAATATCATTATAAACTCAAACATTGATGTTATAATGCCGTCCAGGCATTAATTTTTGAAGAAGTGTCATACATCTTGCAGTCTCGAAGCCCGTAAGCTAGACTCATTTCAGTAGTCATTACCTCGAATATGAAAAATAAAATGAAAGATCAAGTTTGCCGAAATCGTTTTTTAAAATGTTCGTTGGTGCACCGACTAGCTTTCATGAATCCAATTATTTTTTATTGTTCATGACGTGCCATACTTCAATTTGCCAAATTTTGTGGTTAAGAGTAATAAATATCCTGCCAGCAATTCCTGTTTACAATAACGACCCGAATGATTTGCGCGAAAATTACTGCACTTGATTACCCATCGCTAATAGAAGTCAAGTCGTAAAATTTTACGGTAGAAATGGCCAAAGCCATATTTTTTAACGAGAATAACATCCGGTGAATCGGCTACAGGGTATCTAATTATAAATAAAAAGCCGCAAATAACCCTACTTTTGGGATGATTTTATCAGGAACAGTAGTATAAGTACTAATAAAGGATAAACCCTACTACTTTAATACAACAACTGGCATTATTAACATACAGTTCGTGGTATTGAATATGTTAATACATTAGTATTAGCAGTCCAGCGCTGATTTACTTTGGTCCTTGGTTGCATCGCCAATATCAAATTTAACGAACGTCGAGCATGGTTAGTACTTGCGCGGGTGACCGCTTGGGTAAACATAAACGGAAGGGCTGTTAAATATAAGTACTGCAGAAATTATCAGTTATTATAAGTTGTCTCTACATATGCCATCAATATAAGATGCTGTATTTACACAACATCGAAAATCACGACGCGGTGCCCTGCCATATACGAAAATATTATAGTATCCGTGGTAGCAATGTTAATAATTCATTTTTCTAGAGAA
Source organism: Kuschelorhynchus macadamiae (assembly GCA_030620095.1). Classification (NCBI taxonomy): domain Eukaryota; kingdom Metazoa; phylum Arthropoda; class Insecta; order Coleoptera; family Curculionidae; genus Kuschelorhynchus; species Kuschelorhynchus macadamiae. The sequence goes on from JAUTXW010000588.1 coordinate 457,955, forward strand.
TTAATTACTATTTTCCTTGTCTCCAGGAATTCTTAGATTTTTTAAAGGTTCATGCAAATAAACTGTTTTTATAATACGAAAAAACAGTTTTTTACAGTATAAAGTTATGCGCGCGGTATTACGTTTAATTTGTTCCAACACATAACAGTCCCACGTCTGCATTTTTTTATACATCCACTACCTTTGCAGGATAGGCGCCAGTCCTGCTACGAAGTTAAAGAGAGTGTAGGCTTGCGTGGTAAAATTTCTACCTAAAAATGTATGAAAAAAATTAATTCTCCCGCTTATCAAATGACCTGCGTTTGGAAATCGATTAAAAATTAATAAGTGAGTTGAGTCAACTAATAATTTTATGTAGATTTCCTGATGAAGAAAAGTATTTTTTGAAAGATTGATAAATGGAAAAGACTTTCCCACTATTTTACGTTATTTGAATTGGCGCAAACTTCGTAGTTAGGTTAGAATTCTCGTCAAATAATACTATTAAGGTTTTTGCTGGAACCAACATTCCTGTTGTATGCTGGCGTATTTTTCAGTCTCTTGATATTTAATTATTTTCTTCATTCCTCTAAATATATTATAGGAATACTGTAATTTAGGCCCATAGCCAGAAAATAATATTTCGATTATGATATATTCGTCATATTTTTTTCTTTGTTTACCTCTTATCGTACTTTATCTACTAGAAAAATTTTGGGAGTTCTCCTCCTGATTCCTGCAATCACATTTTTAACGCTTATTAACCTAATGAAACTTGGTTCGGGGTCATCACTTCTATTAGGTAACTTTAACTGATCTAAATCTTCGAGCACAATGAGCGAACAGAGTGAATTGCTTAACTTGGAAGAAGCCCGGTACAATCATGTTAAGTTATGGGTGTTTTAAAAAATTTTACTAACAAATATAAAGTGATTGTGAAAACTACCCCTTTATGTCTTATATATTATATTAATTTGAAATTTTAGAAATAACTCTGAGAATACTCAAATACACATAAAAACTTTACGGGTATCTTTTGCTATGTTCTTACGGGCCCTAAAATTGGTTTCAAGTCGCTTTCTACAAACCCAATCCAACTGAAAGCAATGCTTGCACACTTGGTCGCGGTCACTTTGTAACGATCACAAGAGCACAGGGCCGGATTAACGATTGATGGGATCTGGGGCCTTAAGTAGTTAGGGGTCCCCAAACCACGGAAGAATTTGTTGAAACAACTGATGACAAAAAAAAGTTTTCCATTTTGTACCTTCCTGATAATCTGCTATTCCCCCTCTTGCCCATGCCCCTCCGGTTCCCGTCTCATGTGAGCCCTATGCCAATAGAATGTTAAATCCGCGCTGGGGCCCCTGTATACAACTATAGTCTCCACAGCTTCACACTTAATCCAGGCCCTCAAGAGCACAGCCACAATGTCACACTTCTAAGAAGAAGCAAATTCTACCAATTTATACGATTTGTATGAGTTGTGTCTTTCACTCCCCTCGTAAAAAGGAAGTATTGTAATCGTGAAAAAGTTACCCTCCGAGATTTTTTTCGATCTTTATGTTTCAGGGTCCCTAGGTAGTGAAAAACATGTTTTCTCGATTCCGGCGGTCTATCTGTTTGCCTGTTTGCGGCATAGCTAAAAAACTACTTATCCGATTGACTCCAAATTTTGATCAGAAATTGAGGGTCATATGGGGATGCCCTGGTAACATTTTGGTTAAAATCCAATATGGCAAAACAAAAAGGCGACCTAGTGAAATGTTAAAAAAATCTTACTAAAAATATGCTTATCCAATTTACTTCATATTTTTATTCATGGCATTATGTAGGAATCAGTTGGTAAAATTTTGGTACGAATCCAAGATGGCGAAACAAAATACAGGCTTAATAAAATATTTAAAAATTCTGCCTGAAAAACAACTTGAACTGATTTCAAATTGTGTGCAATAACTAATTGTTGTATAAAGATGAAATAGTAAAACTGTGCTACTAATTCAAGAGGGCGGAACAAATTGGCGGGCAAATAAAATTTTTGTAATTCGAAAAAACTCACCCTCTCGGGTTTTACATATGTTCGCATTTTAGCGTCCCTAGATTCCAAAGAAATATGTTTTTCAATTCCATCAGTCCGTGCGCCCATTTGTCTGTCTCTGACAGTTCGCGGCATAGAACTACTAATCAGATTGATTTCAAATTTTAGTCAAAAATTAAGGGTCATATGGGAATGAATTGGTACTATTTTGGTACAAATCCAATATGCCGGCGTAGTGAAACGTTAAAAAAATTAGTACTACAAATCTAATTATCCAATTTACCTCAAATTTAACACAAAAATCTACCCAAGTATTGGTAAAAAAAAAAATGGCGGCCTAATAAAATATTTAAAAATCAGCCTGAAAAAACTACTTATTATTTCAAATGTTTTGCAAGCACTAAGTGTGATATAGAGATAAAAACTGGTATAGTTGTTTTATGAATTCAAGATAGCGGAACAAAATGGCGACCAAATAAAATGTCTAAAAAATTAACATAAAAAAATCTTCTTATTCAACTGACTTTAAATTATAGAGAAAAATTTAATATGATATAAAGATAAGAATAGAAACTGGTAAAATATTGGTAGGAACCCAATATGTTGGAACAAAATGGCGTCCAATAAAAATGTTTGAAAAGACAGGATACATGAGTTCCTAAACAATTTTCCAATTTATTTCACTAAATTGGGTCACATTTCACTAAGAAATAAATAAAAAGGAGTGATCATAAACAGGGAAGTTCCGGGTAAAGGGAATTTACCGATTTTTTATTTGCTGTCAAAATTGACCGAGTTAATTGTTTTTTATATATTAAATTAAGTAAAAACATAGCATCCTTTCGGAGTTCGGGAGGAGGAGGAAGTCCTGACTCTCTCCAGTGGCGTAGCCAAGGTGGCGAGGGGAGCGAACGCCCCCATCTAGCCTACTGGCGCCCCATGCCTGTTGGCACCCCCCTGCAACAAAAAAACATTATTCATAAATACTTAAGTTATGCAAAACAAATTCATGATGACGTTTCTTATCTTTGCTTTTTTTGCCTACGTGTTATGGCTTAATGATTTTTTTTGATCGTCACTTGTTTTCCCTAGGTGTTCTTTTATATTTATTTTTGCTCTTCGCAAAATTAATTTAGTGTAGTTTTACTTTGGCGCCCTTATTATAATTACCCCCTCCGCTGACGCCCCTACGCCACTGAATCTCTGCTCCTGGCACGTGGTGTGGGCTAGTTCTGTTTCCATAGTGGCTGAATCAAAAGATATTTCAGTATTCCAATAAAATTTAAAATCAAATTAAGTGATTAGCCTTCATAATGATCTTTATATTTTCAGTATACTGTCTCAAATGGAGCCGCCGAAAATTAAATATTTACTTACTACTTTTTACATTGACAAGACATAATTATAAGACTATTTAAATAAGACAATAATTTAAAATTCGGAGCGATAAATTTATTTTTTTTACAGCTTCAGAGGAGTGCTTTGCCTGAGGTGCTCTCAAGCTCCCCCCTGACCTTCCTGAATCTGTTCCATACAAACCAACACCCGTGTATTTGATAATTTAAGACAGACTCGTAGATTAAAGTGGCCAGAAATATAACTAAAGGGTGGAGGTTTTTACTATCAGATATTTTATAACAAAATATATTAGTGGGAGATACCTTCATCACAGTAGACTATTGAACTTATAGAGTGGGAGAGCTGAATGGAAGTGAATATGCAAAATATCGCCACCTTATTCGGTCGGTAGATGTAAGTTCTAGAGACGCTATATTTCAGTACTTTTGATGTGGCCAGAATGTGCAATTTTTTTTTCAGCACCCTCTCCCCTAACCCAAGGTATCAAGGAAAGCGATTTCACAACCGCTCGAAAATATTTTATTTTCATGACTATAGATAGTTTATAACACTAATAGCTAGTAATAATAAGTTATAAAACAAGGTAACAAAAACTCCCTGAAAAAAATGAGTACAAAGAGATATGGAGGAAATTAAGAAAATGGCAAGAAGCCATTATTATCGTACATTTCTTCAAAAATGTACGACAAATTATCGAATTTTTACATTGTTTATATATTTACATAAAGCAATACGATTTACATTGTTCTTTTTTACCATTACAACACATTTTTAGATAACTGGAGCTATATTTGCATGGTATTATTAAAGACTTCGGCATATATGGCTTCGAATTTTGTTGTAAGTACAAGTTGCACTCTCGTATTTCATATCCATTGTTCCAATTGTAAAAAAATAGTGGCTCTGATGATTTTTTTACATAAATAGGTTTGGACTGCAGCCTCAAGTAAAGTAAACAACTAAGAAACAGATGTAAAAAATAAATAACTTTAAATAAATTTAAACTTGAAGTTTATGGCCAGAAGTAAATATGCATCATATTGCTATCAGCATTATGATGTCATTTCGTTGCATTTATTATGCGGCAGAACCTTCTGGAATCGACTTCTAAATGATTAGATTTCAGTTCTATAATTTCAGAAAAATTATCAAACCACCGTATAAGTACAGGTTGATCCAGATAACCCTTTAAATGGAAATATCTCGTTTATTTTTGAAATTAGAAAACGATTTAGTTATCTAATTCGATCTGCTTTTTCATATGCATATTTTAATGTATACAAGGTGTCTCAAAAAGCAAGGCAAGAACTAACTTTGTTTTTTTTTTAATGGAATATACCACATTTTTATTGTTTTTGTATTTTTGAATTTTATATTAAAATATGTATAAAAAATTAACGGTTTTTGAAATATGGAAAGTTTTTAGAATTACGAAATACTAGGATTTCTCGGATATAATCGCTATTTAAATACCTGCTGCTACATGGAAATAAAGGTTTATTTTTCGAATGTCAGGACATTCATACTTAAAGTCGGTAAATCAGACTTTTTGACTCATTTTTATTTTGTGCTAATACTTAAAAAAAGAGTAGAGTTTTATTTCAAAAATAATAATAACTCCACAACAACATGAGAACAGTATAAGGAAAAAGTTCAGAATGGTCAGAAAATACCATCGATACTAACTATAATTCATACGAAGAAGTTATTGCGTCTCTAAGAAATAAGAGAAGAACGAAACAAAGAAATTAAGAAAGGGATCTTAATCTATTTCTTTATTTTTAAGAAAAGCCAAGAAAATCTATCAGGGACTCTATCAGAAATATAAGGTATGGACTACAAGAGAGTTAGTTATATAGATACCAGGATTTTAAAACTAGTCTAGTTCAAGAACAAAAAAGAAAGACATTAATTTGTTCAAATTATAAGAGCAAGTCTTAATAAAGATCTAGGTTTTTTCAATAAAGTTGTATTGGCCGATATGGCGATATTTACCACAGCCGATATTTATAATCGGAAAAACTACCATATTTGGTCTGATGAAAATCCACAAGCGGTCGATACACTTGCTTTTCAAAGACGATCCTCAATACAAATTTGGTGTGGCATTTTGGGGCGTAAGGTGTTAGGTCGGGTTTTTATCAGTAGCAACTTAAATGAGTTAAGATATCTGGATCTTTTGGAAAATCAAATTGAACACTTTATCCATGAATTATCACCTCAAACTCGGCAAAATATATCAATCAAAATAATTATCATCAAAATAATTATCAAGCGGATGGGGAAATATGAAACAATCTGCTGGCCCGCGAATAGCCCAGATCTAAGACTCATGGATACCTTCCATTGGGTCTATTTGAAAGATATAGTTTATAGAGAAAGAAATAATAATATTGAAGAAATTCCAAGGAAAATTGTTGAAGAAATGAGAATTTTAAATTGAAATGAGTTCGAAGCAATTATAAATTCACTGGAAAGCCAAAAAAAAAATTACGATAAATGTGACGAGGTTAATATCATTTAGGCTAGAAATTATAGGTTTTATTAATTATTTCCAAATTTAGTAAACAGAATTCAAAAACTATGTAAAATATTTTATCTCATTTCGTAAATATTTTGTAGAATATTAGCACAATGAATTAAGTGGTAATGCACTGCTAACTTATTAAAAATACCCTGTAACTTTTTTTTTAAACAAAAAATTAAAAAACCGCCAAATACGGCCCGAGTTATCGAACAAAGCTTCTAAATGTAATTAGGGTGGAAGTTCTAGAATAACTATTGCGAGAGGTGCAGAGAGTTAAAATTTTTCATTTTTACATTATATTTTCTCACACCCTGTATAACACAAAAAAATATAAGGCGTTTCCGAGATACAGTCTCCTAAAAATGACGAAAACATTTTTTGAGCAGTTTAGATTGAGCTGTATGTACTTTTCTAAATAAATATGTTTTGTTCTAGGGTTGCATACACATTTTTCAATATTACACCTTATCCACCTGTTGTTTTAAAAAAAAATATACGTACAGACATACTACGACCATCAATCTGGAATAATCTATATACTTTTTAACAAAATCCTGAACACTACATTCGCTAGAGGAAACCAAATATGGGGCCGATCTTGTATATTAAGTTGCCTATCTATATTATAAACAAACTGACCAATATTTTAAAATCTATGAGTAAATCAAACATCAGTGTCATGACACTTAAAAAATAAACCTCTTTATCCAGGTAACAGCAGATATCTAAATAGGTAAGCAATTATATCCGAAAAATCGTAGTATTTGGGAAAAACGTTAATTTTTGATGCATGGTATAAAACAAAAAATATAAAGAAAATGTGGTATATTATATTAAAAAAAAACAAAACTGGTATTTGTTTTGCTTTTTGAGACACCCTGTATACATAAAAATATAAGCATATAAAAAAGCAGATCGAATCAAACAACTTTTGTTTGGAACCATTTTTTTTATTTCAAAAATATCCAAGATTTTATTTCCATTTAAAAAGTTATCTGGTCCACCCTGTGCAGCTTTGTTTACTTGTGCATAAGTGGAAGTTTTTGTGCAAAAAAAAATTATTAATTGTAATTCATTTTCAGAGCTCCCTAAGAAATTCTTGGTGTCACGTTTTTATAATTTACAAGTTAAAAACGAAGTCACTGAGAACACAAAAAATACTATATGGTTCACAAAGATAAAAGTGAATCACCAAGATCAGTTACTGTTGAGTATGCCTGAATAATTCTTAAACAACCAAATTCGTGAAAAAGAAATTCGCAGAATAAGAGCACAAATAATTTAATTTCGCTTTCTACCCGTCATATAAAGTAACAAGTGAAACGCTATGAGAGTACACAGTAACAGATCTAAAGACAAGTTCAATCTTTAAGTTTAACAAACTATCAAACACCTTTCAAGTCACAGTTTTGGAAGTGCGTTAGAATTTTTTTTAATCAAAGTACTTATAACACTTATTCTTTCAATAGAGAAAATTAAGTTGAAGATGCATATTTCTTAACCAGTTTTGTACTATACCTAATTTTCAAGCAAATACATTAAAAAATAGTTCTTCAAAAAATAAAAATCGCGCCATGTATAATCATTTTGTTTACATAATAATATAAAGTTACTTTATATGTACACTGTACACATTGCTCACTCACAGCAATCACAGTTCATATTGTATCAATGAGAGGCTAACTTTTGTTTGTGTTTTATTATTGTCGGTTTTTAAGATTATATTACTATCAATCCATCAATAAATCAATCAATATGTCCTTTATTGTATAAGAACTATATTTTCTTTACAAAGCTGTAAGCAAAAGTAATAATAAATAAAAATTGAATTAACATTAATATTATTTTAAAATAGTTAATATAGATTAATAGAAATGTCTAATCGTTAACATATTTTTATTGAGGCCAATTTACTTATCTTACATTTCATAGTGTTTTCAACCAACATTCCAAAACGAATCAAAAGTAGTATTTTGCACATCATGTTACCACCAAAATCAAATTAATTGAGTTGTTATGAGCTCACCATATTAATACCCTATATCCGATTGCTATCCATCTTTAATATCAGTAAGTTACCATGGTGTATATGTTAAGGTTAAAGATTCGAAACGAGACGTTCACGTCTATGGCTGGGATTTGACGTCAACATCCACGAATTTCAGCCATAATATTGTTAATGCCCGTCAGATATCGTGAATATCACAAATCATCGGTCAATATTGCAAGAAAAGGCAGAAAACATTCAAATGCATCAAAATAACAGTTTTTGATACCGTTTATTTTGGTTATTATAATCGTCTTTAATTGTATCTTCAGTATAAAAAAATCAGTTAAATAATCTAAATGCCGCGTAAAAAAGGCAATTGGCCACATAAGAAAGGTAACTGTCAATAAGGGCCGGCCAAACATGCAAAATAAGCCTTTAAGGAATAATAAAAATCGACACTGACAAAGTAAGAAAGTAACTGTCGTCAATACCCGACCATGACGTGAATATGCGACCACTAGATGCTGGTGACCGGTCATTTTTGTGAATATCTCGTTTTTAGTCTTTGGCCTTAACATACATTTTAATATTTGCCAGAAGCGATAAGAGATGAACATGAGAGTGAACAGATTCCTGACACCCATCAGTAAACTGGAATATAAATAAAAAAATAATCAGAAATAAAAACTAAGTACCTAGTTTAATGATCCACATGTAATTGTTTTTGAGTGGCGAGAAATGCTAAAATCTTTTTTACATAAGCTTTGCTAATTTTATAATATTTATCTACAAAATTTTCAAAAACAAAAAAATTAAAGGGATGGCTTATATCCCGATTTCAAGAGATTCGATAAATAAAAGTCGGTGATGTTAATGATCGTCAGCAAAAAATTAAAACATAATGTTTTTTTTTAGCCACAACCACATTGACTTCTGAATGATATATCATCTTTCAACGTTCGACATTTAAAATTCAGATTCATGGATTAGAAATCGGATATTTACCGAGCTCAACATGGGTGTTTGTCAAAGACATCTCGTGACATCCGAGAAAAAAGTCAAACAATTCCAAAAGAGTATTTTTAAGATGTCCGTTGTCTGATTTTCATCAGTCATTGTTTTTTCGTTGGACCACCTGGCTTGGGTATTCACAATTCGAATCGATTTATACCTGAGAAGACCCTGAAAAGCTGAACATCACCAGCAAACTATTACATATTCATTCAACGAGTTATTATATAGAGAATAAGGGAAGTCATTGACTCAAAAGGGATGCATTTTCAAATCCATAATCGAAATTAGGATTTTTATTGAAATGTACTAAAAATGAAAGAAAAAACCATTTCTACCTTTGCTGGACATTATTTCTCTCGCACTCACACACATCTATTTTGGTCTCGGACTTAAAAAAAAAATTCGGAATTTAGCAACGTTTTAAACTTATCTTAATTTTAAATGTATACCGAGACCATAGTAAAAGGTACTGTCTTATTATTAAAAGTAATATAGACACAAAACCAAATTCCCAAATACATGTGCTTCTTTAAAGTCCACCGCACTGTCGAGATCCAAAAGACTAAAAAAATATTGAATTTAGAATTATGTTGATAAAAAGTTATTTTAAACGACACACTTTAAGGTCTTCATCTTAAAATATATTACTGCCCTCGATAGAGATAAGTATTGCAATAGTAAAAAAATCACCCGCCGAGATTTTTGCGTTTTAGGGTCCCTGGACCTCGAAAAACATGTTCCCCATTTCCGTCAGTCTGTCGGTCTGTCGTCCTGTATACTATATACGGCGTAGCTCAAAATCAAGAATGCCAAATGCCAATTCACTTGGGTGAATCCCGTATGGTAAAACAAAAATATTCGGTAAAATTCCATTTTCTGGAATAAAGCTTTTTATGGAGAACAATAATAATTTATTTTGCGAAAGATCAGGTCTCTTATGCCTTGACCATAGGCTAGTACAGTTGAAATAACAATATATAAAAAAAGTTGTAATGGATAGCAAATTTAAATTTTTCATCACTGAATAAGACCACAGGATGAGTACATATTAATATGAAACTTCAATGAAATGGTATTTTTCGTACATTTTGTACTATTGCTTTTGAGCCTAGAATCCTAGTGTATTGTTTTTGTGCTAAAAGCACCATGGAAGTTTAATACAAAAGGTCTGTTATTACTCATTTTTAATTCCCTAGCAATAGGAATGTAAAAACTTGATTTGTCAAAATGTACACACTTTACACATGTAGTATATTTGTGATTAGTGCAACCAGACTGTATATTTATATTCCGATTAAATATCCTTAAAATGAAGCAAAATGGCTTGGTTTTATTTACCACTTACCAGACATAAATTGAATAATTTAACTAAGGAAAAATAAGGAATATTAGTTTGGTAAAAACAGAACAAAACAGCAATTGTATCAGACAGATTCTTTACAATACTATGTTGAAGACAATTCCATACACTAACAATATATTCCTTAAATACATCTGTATAGAATATCGAACAACTTACTTATCGTTAATATGAATAAATTTAATAATAAAAAAAAATTCCGATCGTAATTATGAGACAAGACTTTTTTGTTGAACTATACTGTATTGATTTGTCAATTCAGGAATAACACCAGTTTTTTAGGCTTCGTCCAGAGCTGGCCTATCTGAAAGCTAGGCCTGGAGATAAATGACAATGCAGGGCCTTCCGCCTCTCACTCCATGCTATTTAATTTTCACAAATTTATTGGTTGTGTTAAAATTTAGTTGTGTTATAAAATAATTATAAATAAAGTACAAGATATACATACATATACATTTCGTGAAAAAAACAACTCAAATCGTGCATCATTATTTTGGAAATAAAATGAGCCTTTAGATATTCTAATACAATAACTACCAGCATGGCCGACTCGAGATTAGGCCATGGAGTAGTAAATCCGACAACGTTACTTACGAGTTTGGGACCGTATAAAAATGGCGGTTCTCGTGACTGTTTACTTAGACGTAGTAAGGAATAAATTAAGTTTTTTATTTCATTTTATTCATTTTTGTTTTTTCTAGCAACACACGATAAAACACGATTCTAACCGACACCTTTATGATATGAAGGAAGATGATCATAATAGTGGGCTAGTTTATATTCTAAGGACAAACAGTTCAAAGCGAAAGCTGCACGTTTTTGCCCTTATTCAAGACATGTAATCTGTCGAGTTAGTGAGAAAAGGCAAACCACAGTATGGAACTGTATGTTAGGACTGAATTTAGACCTTGCGTTTAACAAAACCCCTAAGATAGCTTCTGCAGCTTAACATTTTAATTTAAATTGTATAAACTACAAAACACAAAGCTCGAACAATTAGAAAGCGGTAGATATTCACGCGCCAGACGAGATATCTCAAAAATTGTAGCTTCTAGAAAAAACTGAGATGCCTTTTATTTTGTTTGCGGCATCATAAGTTTCACACAAAAGTAGCACTGGAACACCCTGTATAGCTTTTTTTCATGACGAGTTCAAGTTTTCTGAATACTTTCATCTTTGTAAAATCTTACAGAAATATTTTTCTTTTAAAGTTTGGAAAATCCCCTGACGAGAAAAATGGACAGTACAGAAACATAATATATATGAACTCTAAGGCGTCGCCTCTACACTCGCAACTCATCGGCCCTTTTAAGGATTATAATAACCTTGTGGCGCCTCTAAAATTGTCCTTTCTTTGGCTATTGTCCAGTTGCAAAGCAGCGAAAAACCACACCATATTTAGTTTTCCTACAGCAAGAATTGAAGAACAAAAAATGGCAAAGGGAGAATGTCCTACAAACAACATTATACAAGTTTACGGGGACTGGAAAAATTAAAACTTTGCATCTGAAATGTTTAGTTGCCTGCCCGTTTAATAATTTGAAATTTCCAAAATTTTAATTTTTCTTGTTTCTAATTTCCCAATTTAAAAAAATCAGTAAATTTTCACTCGTTATGAATCTTTCCTTTTATTAGGAATAACAAAAGTGTGACCCGATTTAGCTTCACACATAGTCATTTATTAACACTACTACTAAGAACTACATTATGCCTTCAAACTAATGATCATTAAGTGAAGCATTTATTATACTTCAGAATAATTCATACTTACCTTTAATTTTGTATTGTCTTAAAATAAATACACCTTAGTTTATTATTATTAAAAAATTTGTTTCCCTTGCATCTACGCATAAACTTGCAAATTGCTCGAGAACGGTTACCTCTAGCGTTGTTGAGTAAGTATAGCTTTTTTGCTTAGAAAAGGTACAAGAATAATATTTATTCGTAAAAAAACCCAGAAGTGCATCGCCAAAAAGGTTAGGACAAATTTACATAAATAATAGTAGCCTACGTATCGCCCTCTAAGTGTTACATGAAATCTAATACCAAATTATAATTCCTCACCCAAAAAATACCCCGAATGCCCAATTTCGTGAGAAAATTTGATTATTTATAGATATTTAATAAAAAATAAAATAAAATAAAATTTATATTTCAACACCCTGTATCTCCTTAACGAAGCATTTCCGGACCTAGGTTAATATGAAAATTTTATCATGTTTTTTTACCTCTTTCATTTTGTAGGGGTTGTTCGTGGACACCCTGTATAGCGTCTTATACAAACGTATTAAACAGTTTCTACCTATGCCACACTCGAATCTACACTGCCATTTTGTTCAGTCATGTTGAATTCGTACCAGTTTATCACATTTAATTTTTATGCAAAATTTGACGTCTAGTGTTTAAGAAGGTATTTTTACGTTGATTTTTTAAACATTTTATTTGACCCCCACTTTGTTCTACCATCTTGAATTCGTATCACAATTTTACCAGTTTATCTCTATACTTGCACAAAATTTGAAATTCATCTAATAAGTAATTTTTTTCAAGCTGATTTTTTTAAATATTTATTAGGTTGCTATTTTGTTTTGCTATCTTGGATTCGTACCAAAATGTTACCAGTTCAGTTCTATGTAACACTTAATTTTGGGCAAAATTCTCGTTCGTCTCTGTATCATACATAATTCTTGCAAAACATTTGAAATCAATCTAATAAGTAGTTTTTTTGATTTTTTAAATATTTTATTAGGCCGCTATTTTGTTTCATTTTGGATTCGTACCCAAAATTTTACCACTTGATTTCTTAGCAATACCTGATTTTTGTGCAAAAACGGAAATAAATTGGGTGATTAGATTTTTAGTAATATTTATAACATTTCACTAAGCCGCCATTTTGTTCACTCACATTGGATTTTTACCAAAATGTTATCAGATCATCCCCATATGAGTCCTACCTTTTGACCAAAACTTGAATTTAATTAGGTAAGTAAGTAGTTTTTTAGCTATGCCGCGAACAGACATATGGAATTGAGAAAACATGTTTTTCGAGATATAGAGACCCTGAAACGTGAAAATTTGCATAAAAAAGAGTAATTTTTACGATTACAATATTTCCCTTTTACGAGAAAAGTAAAAAACGGAAATTTTCGAAATGTACTGTATAGTGAATAGTCAAGGGTGTAGTTATACGAAAAAAAAAATGCCACGTTTAGCCCAGTGCTTTCTCCAAATTTAGTTAGAAATACACCAACATATTCATTAAAGCAGCCATAAATTCATTTTGTTTAATGAATACAAGAACAATCTTCCTATTTCTAATATTAATTTTTAAATGGGTGCAATAAATATTAAAATCTTACTTTCTAAATCATGATTTTTTTTTAATATTTTATTGCGTCGCCATACTGGATGAGTATTATTTTAATGTACTAACTGATTTTCGTATCAAATCCATTAACGGGATTACCATGTGGGCTAGAGAAGCACAGCTTCCGCTAAAGAAATTTTATAATGGGATATCTGCTAAATATTATAATGTTGTAATAGACAGCACTGGTTTTTACTTGCCGACTAAAATTCAAGCATTCAAGCTTTTTTGCGTAGAAAAGATACAAGAATAATATTTACTCGTAAAAAAACCCAGAAGTGCATCGCCATAAAAGTTAAGGCAAATTTACATAAATAATAGTAGCGTACGTAGCGCCCTCTAAGTGTCACATAAAATCTAATGCTAAATTATAATTCCTCACCCAAAAAATACCTAGAATGCCCAGTTTCGTGAGAAAATTTTATTATTTGCAACAGATATTTAATAAAAAATAAAATAAAATTTATATTTCAACAACCCCAAAATTTTTTCATGTTTTTTTTATCCTCTTTCATTTTGTAGGGGTTGTTCGTGGACAGCCTGTATAGCGTCTTATTCAAACGTATTAAACAGTTTCTACCTATGCCACACTTGAATCTACACTGATTTTTATATTTTCCTAGACGGCTTAGATGTGACCCGAAACCTGCATGGCCCTAAGTTTAGTCCAATAAAGCTGTAAGAATGGAGCGTTATGATTATATTTTTCAAAGTGCTGCGAATTCGAAGCCACAATGGCAACAGAGATTTTTCGTATAGAAGAACTTCACTAGAGTGTGACTTCGTTTTTTCGGAGTGCTAGCAGTAATTAAAAAATAGTTAATTTTTGTGATATCATACTTACGTTCTTATTAATGGAATATATATGTTAATACTTTATAACATTAACATAATCAGTGTCGCCCTCTTAGGTAATAAAAATTAAATAGAAAAAAGTAAGTTGTGAAAGTTTTTAATAGAAAAAAATATGTGGAATTTGTCTTAACGTTGTATAGACCTATAACACTGATATCAATGTTATGTGCGTAATTTAAAACGATTTAATATTATTTTGCTTAAAAAGTGATTCTCTTAATGTTATTTAGGTATATGAAACCGATGTATAATTTTCTAAAATATATTTCAAATATGTGTATAATACACTAACCTAACCTAAAATATATTTTACATGATGTTCGAACATATGGCAAAAGTCCATTTAAAAGAATGTATTCTTTATAACCTGGACATGCCGCTGGTCACATTTTTATTGGATCGTATAAATAGTTTTTGGTGTTTATAAAAATTACCTCACCTAAGAGGGAAGTATTGTATTCATGAAAAATCCCCTCCTAGGTTTTTACAATCTTCACGTTTTCGGGTCCCTAGTTGCCGAAAAACATGTCTCCCATTTCCAAAACTACTTCCCCAATTATCTTCAAACCTTCAAAGTTTATATAAGAAAGAAACCGTAACATTTTGGACAAAAATCAATCACCGCGGCCTAATAAAATGTTTACATTTTTTAGTGCATAAAAAAATTTATTTACTTACTCAATTGACCATAAATTTAACACAAAAATCAAGTGCCATGAGCTCGTAAAATTTTGGTACAAATCGAAGATGGCAAAACAAGTTGCGGCATAATAAAAAAAGTTCAGTAAATCAGTTTTTAAATCCAGTATGATACTGGTATGCACTCGTAAAATTTTTGTACGAATTCGAGATGGTGAAACAAAAAGGGAGTTTAATCAAATGTTTAAAAAATCGATGTAAAAAACTACTTATCCGAATGGATTTCAAATTTAGCACATAAATCAGCTAAGACATACAGATGAACTGGTATAAGTTTGGCACTAGTGGTGGAGCAATATAGCTGAATAATAAAATGTTTAAAAATCAATGTAAAAACTTATTCAATTGACCTAAAATTTTGTACAAAAATCAAGTGTAATACAGCGAAAAACTTCTTTTCCGATTGGTTTTAAATTGAAACCTAATGGCTGCCAAACAAATTGTTTAAATAATCAGCGTATGATACCTTCTTATTCAAGTGACTTCAAATTTTGTACAAAAATCAGGTCAATTCATCGGTAAGTTTCGAAAACCTTCCAAGTCTAATGGACAATTTGGAATGATGAAACAATGACAAAGTAGCTATTGCAAATTTCGGATCTCTCAAATTTTAGGATTTTGTTATACTGATAACGTCTCAGTGAAAATCCAAGTTTAATAATCTAACTAAAACCAAAGTTCGTTAAAAGTTGTATAGTACTAGATATGTCGTTTTCAAATTTTTATTTCTTCAATAAATTCGACGGTTATAATAGTTCACACAACTAGTAAAAACAAAACAAAAATTTTAAAAAATATTGACATAACTAGAACTACCGTAAATATCGGTTAAGCACCAAATAACTCGAACATCTGCGTCACCTTCACTACAACAATGCAGCGGGCTTATGATCAAAGTCGAAAATAACTCCTGAAATATTTGCCACATTTTTATTCCAAGGCAAACATCTGTACCGAACCAAGTCAATGAATGTGTTTTATTGAATGAAACAAGTATGAATTACAATAAAATCGTACGCTATACGACCGCGAACCACTTTTATTCAACTTTCGTTCGCTCCTGCTCCTGTCAGATTCAATATACTTAATTGGCAATTTTCTTTTGCAAGATAGTATCATCCATCTGGTCCATATGGTCGATAATAAAAAATTATTTTAACGCTCAGTCATAAAAAAATTGGCAAACCGGCCAGTGGCGCAGCCAGAAATCTTCTAAGGGGAGGGTTCTAGTTGTAAAAAAATATTTTTCATTAGATTTTTGTTACAAAGTTCTTTTCATTTAGAATTTTGTTACGGGTAGGCGGGGGTGGGAGGGGGTTTCCGAACTCATAATTTTTGTCGATGACTATATAACGCAAGGATTTTGTTTGAGGCAGGGGGTTCGAGCTCCTAATTTTTGTTGCGTTTGGACTCCTATTGGAGGGGTTTCTAAGCTTAGCTGCGCCACTAAGACCAGCTAAATAATGGATTAATCAAATATCGGTGAGGAGTTTGAGGGTTTAAACCAGGTCGAAGTGGTAAAAATACTGTCAATTAATTTTAACGGGGTTTAAATCCAACAAACCCTGATATAAATAAATTAAACAACAGAATACGAAGGGTTTACAAAGAAAAAACGGTTTCAACCGATCAAACAACTCAAAAAAATCTAAATTTGAAACCAAAAAGTCCGGGTTAAATCCAAGCAGATTTAAATTTCCCGCTGTTGCGAATAGTTGGTTTAAATAAAAATGTTTTTTTTTTGTATTTTTTTATCAATTTTACAACTACCAAACCAAGCTATAATGTAACGGTACATTATACTGAGGACTCAAGCCTTCATGATCTGACCTAAGACAAAAAAATTTAAAAAGTTTGAAATTCACGAGTCCTATAAAATTGTGTCATCAAACTATAAATAGAACTGACAACTTAAAATTATCTTTTTTTGTGTCGAAAATTACTACTTTACCACTCGAGAATATTTTTAAAATTAATTTTTGCAATTTTTTTTAACTTGCGGGTGCTCTAATAATGTAAACTGATATTCGGCTTACAAAGCTACTAAAAAAAGGACTAAAGGAAACCTAAACAAAAGCAAGATTAATTTTTGCCTAAATAGGTAAATAATATAGACAGTATAAAATGATGTTTTACTTAAAAGAAATAAGATTTATTGTTTGAAAAATCACCTTCGCGCACAGTCAAACGAAAACTCTCCTTTAGATGTGACTAAAGCATAACTCACACATCAACTTATTTCGTTTTTCAAGGAACTTTTTATGAACAAACCTAAGAAGCAGCTATAGGATCTCCGCTGTCACCTATTGGAGCCAATATCTTTATGGAAGTTTCTGAGGAAGATGCCTTGGAGTCGTCTCCATTAAAGCCAAAATCGTTGTTCAGATATGTAGACGACACTTTTGTAATATTGTCTCATGGTCCAGGATATTTTTTCCTTCGTCGGTAAATAAGGCGTTGACAAGTCGACGCGTTTTATAGTTATTTCGATATCCTCATTACAGTTTTTATTCACTGGCATATTGCCAAGCGCGTCCAAGTGTGCTATGCGTGGATTAAACCCTGATTAAACCCGCTACTTACAATTCGGTCCGATTTGTTGTGGTTCGAATTTTTGATCCACACTGGGAATCAAATTTTTTTTTTAATTCGTTGGCATGGATTTGACGCGTTACAATGTTTGACAATACATCAAAAACAAAATATTTGATGTGGACCCATGATTCGCCTAAGTCAAAGGTTACTTTCATGATTCGTCCAAAAGCCGTAATTGCCGCGCAACGAATCGCATGGACGAACCGAACTCTCTATACTATGCGACCGAATCAACAAATAGCGGGGTGTAATTTGGTCAACGGGCATTAGTCAGCTTAAAAAGGCTGTAATACGGCGATTGTGCTGATCTTACGTACAAAAATGTATAGAACCTTTTTGAGAGAATTTTGTAAGCTTTTATTTTTTATACCGCCATATTTATCGTATGACCAACAGAAAACGAGTTATTGAACAAAAAGCAACTTCTCGAACCGTATTTAGGGGATCGTGTTTTCACCGGAGGTGGTAGAATTTTTAATATGTTTCTCGAAACCGCCATATCTGAGTATCAAAGAATTATTTTTTTTTGCCCCATCGCCTGGAGTATGTCTTGGGTATATAGCTCAATAAAGACAATGTTGTTTCACACGAGATTTTAAGATTTGCAAAGTAAGACAGTCTGAGAATAAAGAACTGAACAACGTGGAAAGTTCTTGGTCTGAGTAATCGGACAGTAAACAGTGGTACATATGCAAGTAACTTCTTCTGTTTCCCTGACACGCAAGACTGACGAAGACACAATAAATACTATTTCGTGAAAGTAGAACCTGGGTAGTATCCTTAGACAAGGGACGCCCACTATCCGAAGATGCCTGTATATGAGGAAAGCATTCTTGTGATGTTTGAATCATCAATCAGACAAATACAGGAAAATCTGTTGTCCCTGTATTAATTGTTTGGAACTAAATGAATATTTGAAAGGCAGATGCATATTTTTAAATTTACAGCTGCCAAGACGATTTAAATAGACAAAAAAGTGCGTAAGCCTCGTACGACATTAACTTAAATAGTTAATTATATACAAATGTTGAGAAACAAAATTTGTCGTACAGCCCTATTATTCTCATCAATATCAAAAATAAATAAAGAAATATATTGTTTTTTTTTAAATTGGACCACTTGTTTTTTAAAATGTAGTGTGTAAATGATTTTTACGCTCGCTTACATCGTTTGTAGATGTAATGAATCGGATATTTTTCTATCTAAAGTTTTAAAATGTTCGTAATTTTTTGACAGTTGTAAAAAAATTAAATGAGCATTTAACATTTTATAATTATTATCTAAGATAGTTTTTGTTGGCCTAAGGTACACAGGCTTATAATTATTTGCTCTTTAACCATATTTTGTTAATTGTTTTAACGTATTACATTAACTTATAACTAAAATAGACACATATTTTGAGCAGAAATTTTCTGACTAACTTGGTAAGCAGCAGCAGACTGTGAAGATTATATGGAGGGGGGTAGGGTTTATGGTACACATAATTTAACAAAAATAAAAAGTCTTGTATTGCAAGATATATATTCATGTGGACTTTTTGCAATAACAATTGGGGTTTAAACTTCAACTTCCTCTCCCCAGCGGTACTGTATCTGTCGGTAATAATTAAATGTACCTTATAACTGTTTCAAAATTTTATGGAATACGTCTAAATTAATTTATTCAGTTTTGGCTCTTATTATATTTTGTGTATATTACGAATACCGAAAAAACCGTCCAATTTTGTCTACTAATTTACTTTATACCGAGGTTATCCAATATCATTCATTACATTTATATTGTTATTAAACTCATAAGATATTTTAGCATATATTAATTAACCAACAGCTTGCTTAGTCTAGCTTAAGCAATGAATGAAGTGATGTCCAAAGTCACGAACATTGGCAGTTAGGATTAAAATGATACAATCGAAAGTGTATGAATGAACTAGAACCAGTTGCCACCAGTGATTGTTAATGAGAAAGGAAATCCGGAATATCAAACTGTATTAACTTTAACGCAATAGCCAATATAGTGAACTGACAAACCACTACATATCTATCTAAGCTACTTATTTTCGAAAAGAATAGATAAGTTACCTCAAAATTCCGTTATCTCCAAATCACACTTGAACCAAAATGGCACAAACCACAATCGTCCGGGACCGGTACCGAACAGGAAAAACAACTGCGCAAAATGGGTACTACCATAAAGTATCTCTCTGCCGCAACAGCTCAACTAGCCGGTTTCGAATTTACAACTGAAGGCGTGTGCTGAGGTAGATAAGTAGGGAATTATGAAAGAACGTGGATGGTGGGTGAGGAAGAGGGGATCGGAGCGGCAAAGGGAGTGTTCATTCATAATATGACGGGCCTAATATATAGCTAAACGGCCAGAAATATATAAATAATTTTATTAGAGAAACTACCTAAATTAACAATAACAATAATTTGTTCAGATAAAGCAAGAGCGGAAAACGCGGAGGAGTAGGCCTATTTTTTCAACAGTAGATACATTTTCGAAGACTCATCTCACCAAGGACGCCACCCGTCCTTGCAATGAGAGATTACCCTTTTCACATTTACTTTGTCTATTTGCTAATGTTTTTATTAAATAATATTGATTTGAAGTTGCAGAGTAATAAAAATATCATTAAATTTATCTTTACTCAACACTTCTCTCGTAACGATTCGACCACAAACATTTTTTATATATACAAACATGGTGTTTTTTAATTGATGGCTAAAAATGAAGCACGTATTTTTTTGCCATATTTTAGGGCTAAAAGTTCTTATGAATGTGTCAGCAAGGCAAAATTTTCGTTTTTTCTAGATTTCTAGGAATAAATCATTCAACTTTGACACACACTATACTGTAAGCAATGTCTACGAAATGGTTATAATACATTTTACAAAAATCTACTTTTTTTAGGTCGCGACCTCTTTTACCCCCCCCCCCCAACTTTTACTGCGATGCCATTGCCTGTCTTTATTTAGAAAATCAGATTCCTCATTTTGTTTTCTAACTTTTTGATTTCTTACCTTAATTTTTAAGATACAAATAAACCAAAAAATTATATCCTACATTTTTAGCAATCAAAATAAAAACAAAAAAAATAACATGAAAGTCTAAATTTAATTTAATTTAAATTGCTAACTAATGTCTAAACGGTTCAAAATATCGGATCAAAATAACAAACCAGGAAGTTAAGAACAGAATAAAAAATATGATTTTCTATAAATAAAAACAACCCGTGACGTCGCAGTAAAAATTTCGAGGGGAGGTGCCGGGTAAAAGGGTTCGCGACCTAGAAAAAAGAACGTTTATGTAAAAAAACGTATTATAGCCATTTCCAAGACATTGCTTACAGTATAGTGTGTAAAATTTTAATATGTATTTCTAGAACTGTACGAGGCTCACGAAAAAAACTAAAAAATGAAATGAAATTTTGCCTTGCGGACACATATTTATGTGAAGTTTTAGTCCTAAAATAACGCAAAAAATGGTGTCCTTCATTTGTGGGTATCAATTAAAAAACACAACAAACAAAAAAAAATTACTACTAAGAAACTATTTTTAAATGTGTTCAAATTATTTGTTGCGTTTAGATTGACAAACAAAAATCTTTTTTGGCTTTTTCGCAACTGAATAAAAATATTTAACTTTAAATTAATTGAAGCAAAAATTTAATATAATTACATACCTTAACATGTAGACTAGTCTGTCTACGGAATGTTTCGATACATAATATAAACAATATTATTTAAGCAAGCATAAGAAATTATATCATTTACCTTAAGTTTTTAAGGTATGTAATTATATTAAATTTTTGCTTCAATTAATTTAAAGTTAAATATTTTTATTCAGTTGCGAAAAAGCCAAAAAAGATTTTTGTTTGTCAATCTAAACGCAACAAATAATCTGAACACATTTAAAAATAATATCATAGATGGCTGCAAACTATCATTTTTTTCATATCTAGGTTACATGTCAAACAAACTGACACATTTTAAAATCACTTCTTTTCTATTTTTTAATGTTTTTCTCTTACGATCGGCGCACTGATGAGTTCCGATAGGATGAAAGTATTTGTACAACTACTATGTGTCTATAAAAACTTAAGGTAAATGATATAGTTTCTTATGCTTGCTTAAATAATATTGTTTATATTATGTATCGAAACATTCCGTAGACAGACTAGTCTACATGTTAAGGTATGTAATTATATTAAATTTTTGCTTCAATTAATTTAAAGTTAAATATTTTTATTCAGTTGCGAAAAAGCCAAAAAAGATTTTTGTTTGTCAACTAAGAAACTACTTATAAAACTTACCTCAAATTTTGCACAAAATCAAGTATGACGTAGAAATCAACCGGCAAAATTTTGGTACAAATCCAAAAAGGCTAAACAAAATGACGGCTTAATAAAATATTTAAAAATTCAACTTGAAAAATTACTTAATAGATTGATTTCAAATTTTGTGCAATCATTATTGTGGTATAGAGATGATCTGGTAAAATTGTGGTACAAATTCAAGATGGCATAACAAAATAACGGCCAAATAAAAATGTTTATCCAAAGGAAAAGTGAGTTAGTGGTCCACTATAAAGTTTGGATAGTTGATGATAGTAGGGTTTAAGACCAGTTTTTGAAAGAAAAACTACTTTTTTATTGACGACGTTTCGCTTTATTTAAAAGCTTCCTCAGGGCTCTAAAATAAATACAAGCATAAGGGACACTTCATAAATAAATTTATTATCAATAGAAATAATCTAGTGCTTCTTTTTCAAAAAAGAAAAATTATTTTTTTTACGTCTACCATATTCCAAATACAAATTCAACAACTTTCAAAGTTTAGTGAAAGAGAATGATAAACGGCTTTCTCGAGTTGAAGTTTTCATATATAAACATAGAACAAGACAGGACTTCACGATCTACGAAACAACACTGAATGTAAATATTTGGTATCGGTATGCACACGGCGGGTAGATAAAAACATTATAAGAAAAGAAAAAAAAGGAAAGATAATTATAAATATATACTGGTCGTTTTGCTGGAAAAGTATGTTTAATTATCGGGTTTTTTAAAAAACGAAGACAATTTATTTAATATTATAAAATATGAGTTGCTAAGTCCCTCAATGTCAATTCTCTTATCTATTGATGAATATTTTCTTATGGAAATCATTTCATCGACAAGGCGCTTGGAAAGATTCTTTTAATGTGATATGATTGCAACATTTTCAAAATCAAAAGTGTGTCCTGTCTGTCTAGCATGCTCAACTAGAGCTGTATGGTTGACGACATTTTTTTTGAGATATCGGAGATCTTTTCCTTAAGATAACACCCTATCTGTCCTATGTAGCATTCTTGGCACCTATTACATCCCAAACTTACCCCCGATTGCAGTTCGGATTTCTCCGATCGTGTTTTCATTTTGAAAAGCAACACATAATGATATTGAGATGAACTGTTTGAAGTTATGGTACGAATTCAAGATGGCGTAAGAAAATGGGAGCCAAAAAAATGTTTTAAAAAAACGTGTGAAACCTACTTATATAATTTATTTTAAATTACCAAAAAAATCAAGTGTGACATAAGTGGAAACTGGTAAAATATTGGTACAAATCCGATATGGTAGAACAAATGGTCCTCAATAAAAATGTTTGAAAAGACAGTATATATGTGTTACTAAATGACTATGTGCAGAACTAAATTGGGTCACACTTCAGTATAGCTAATAAAAAGAAAGATTCATAACCAGGAAAGTTCCAGGTAAAGAAAATTTACTGATTTTTGTTTTTTTTTTGACAAAGAGCGTTTGAATCCTAATAAAAAATTGTTTTCTCCTTCCCTCAGGCAAGCATAGTACCTAGCACTTAGTTTAGGTCTTAGCTTTAGTGGTTTATCCACAGAAAAAAATGCCTTTCTATAAACAAGCTTGATAATGCGACATCCTAAAGAACAAAATGCCTTGACAGTAGCGCAAAATCGGGACGGTCTGCTTGGGAATGGAAACCAAATATTAATATGTCGTAATTCCTATCTTCCTTTTGATTATCTTAATTCCAAGCATTATACGCAGATATTTATTAATATCTAATGTAATGTTAAACAATAACATCCGCTTTACGCTTTTTAATAAAATTCTTTGAACTTTAAGAGTTATCTATTATTCATTAAAATTATTTAAATATTTTAATTAAAAACAAATAGTTTCCGCTATAATTTCTGTACCTCAATTATTATTTTTATATAAAATTATAATCGACAATTAATATGCATCGTAAACTGCCAGAAGCATCAGTACGTAAGAAATACCAAGACATAGATAACTAGACAGGATGGAGCGTCTGTTTCAACAAAACATCCTTAATTCTGCATTGTCCTTACCGTTAATAAAAGAGCTTGTCAAGGACATTTCGTTTTCGTGTCATGTGGCACGTTTTTACCTACCAGAAATAATTCACATTAACCTAATCGTGTGTGGCTAATATAATGTTTTGATGTTTAATTTGTTTTCACAGGATTCTTGAAAATTTCATTTCATTGCTAATTTTTCCAATTTGTAAATATGTATTTTTTTTTATTAAAAATTAGGAAGCTTGTAATAGGAAATAAATAAGATAATGATTAATTGATTTTATTACAGTTTCTTCAGTTCTTATTCTCCGTAATATTTATTCATTCCTTACTTGGTCCATTCAGCTTATTTTCAACATTCTTCTCATTTCGAATGCCTACAACTTTTTTATGGAACCTTGTGTCAGTATGCAAGATTCCAACCCATAAAGAAGAACCGAGAATACATAGCAATGCAGGAGACAAACTCTAAGAACCAAGTTCAGGTCATGTTTACACAAAACACTTTTAAGTCTGTGGAATGCAGAAAGTGTACATTCAATTCGATGTTTTACTGCTGCCGCTGAATGATCCCAACTATTATTAATTGTATTTCCTAGGTATGTTATTATATCCATTTGTTCAAGTTGTGTACCGTTCAAAGGAATCCTTGTGTTAAGTTGCTATTGTTTTCTAACATTGAGTGATGACCAAATGATGTTGGAGATCCTCTGCAATGCTTGCCATAATCCCTGTGCCGTCTAAATGACGGAAGTTATTGATAGATATTCCTTTGGTGGTAATGTCTTCGTACACTCAGATTAGCGGGGACAGAAGCCCTGCCTCACACCTCTTTGTATTTATATGCCTTCTGTACTTTCCCCTCCACTTTTATAATTGCTTTCTGACGCTAGAGTAAATTTCCTATAATCATAATGTCCTTGATGTCGTGTTGAACCCGATTAAATGCTTTTTTCAAAATCAATACAGTATAAGTGCACAAACATCATGTATAAGAACCTGGATACTAAAAAGGGTTCTCTTGGCCATTACGGAAATCAACCTGAGTGTTACTAATCTGTTCTTCAATTTTTCGGTGAATTCTATATGATTTCTTTAATTAATATAAAAAACAATAAATATAAAACTCTTTGAGTACTAGTATAGTAGAGAATAGAAAATACATTTTAAAAATATTTCGTTTATAGATTATTACGTAAAAATAAGGCATACCGGTACTAGTAGCCGGTATGCCTGAAAAGCGTGTAATTAATGTGGATTATATATATACAAAAATGTGTGTATATCATTTAAAGATGAAGTTGAGTTTTCAAATAAATTTTAAAATAGTTACCAAGTTAGTTTTTTGCCAATTTGGCTAATCTTGGGAATACTTTTTCATTAGATTTCCACCATTTCAAAGGGTATTCGCCCTCATTGGTAACTGGAAGTAGAATATAATTTTCTACTTCAGCTTGATGGTACTGCTTGTGTCATTTAAAGTGGTTTCAGTAGTAAGAGAATCTTCCCAATGAGAAAATCCACCTCTTTTTGTAGTGCTTGCACCTTCTAAGTTTCTATCCGTATCGTGAGACTGCTGTATATCTTCTTCAATTGAGTGAAACATAATATTTTGAGCAAGGTCTTTTACTTTTTGAATACACTCCTGTTTTTCTCCAAATTTTATCGTACTAAGTTGTTTATCAAACTGTAAGAAAGCGTCCATATTCTCTAAGAGACCAACTTTCAAATGACTAAACTAGAAATAAGACACAAAGTCTCGGTCTCAGTCAAAAAGAGTATAATGCGGTTACACGTGTTTCGCCTTTTCAGGCATCATCAGACCTACAATTAATATAACAATCAAAAACTATCACTATAAATATACAAAATTCAAACAGACCTTCGACATTAACTAAAATCACAAGAACAAATCAAACAACTATAACGTCACATGTTAAAATACACACTGAGATGAGGTTAATAAACTAAGGTATTGACACGCGCAGATAAAAGTTGAATCAAATAAAAGACAAACAAATATATAATTTGTATCCTATGAATCCTAGAACGCCTTTGCTCTACGGTTTACCTAAGGTACATAAGGAGGGAAACCCTATCAGACCCGTGGTGTCTTTTGTTGACTCACCCTGTTACCGTTTGTCTTCGTGGCTAAATAAAGTTTTGAGAGAGGTTACGGGTTTTCAGAATACTTACTCCACAAAAAAATCGGTAGATTTGGCGCAGTACCTCAAAAATGTTGACATTCCGCATGATGCAATATTAATTTCCTTAGATGTAAAAAATTTGTTCCCCAGCATACCCCCCAACGAATGCATTAAATTGGTAAAGAGTTTATTAGACAAAACTGCCCTACCAGCGCTAGTAAAGGAGAATCTCGTTTCTCTGCTCTCCACCGTACTGAACCAAAATTTTTTCAAATTTAATGGCTTATTTTTTAGACAGTTAACGGGTCTAGCGATGGGTTCCTGCCTTTCCCCTTTTCTTAGTGAGATTTTTATGAGTGATTTGGAGCCAAAGATTATGAAAAGCCGTTTTGCCAACCATCTATTAGCTTACAAGAGGTACGTAGATGATATATGTATCGTGTGGAAAGGAAACAATCAGGAGTTGACTGATTTTTTGAATTTTGTTAACTCCCTTCATAACAAAATAGATTTTACTCTAGAAATGGAGAATGAGGGTAGATTACCTTTCTTAGATTTAATGTTAATCAGGAACAATACCAAAATAGAATTTGAAATATACAGCAAACAATCGTCTACAGATAACGTTATTCAATTTAGTGCCATTTCTCCTCACTCACACAAGTTTGCAGCCTTCAACTCATTTTTCTATCGGTTGTTCAAAATACCTCTTTCCAGGGAAGCTTTCAATCAGGAATTGCAGATTATAAAACAAATTGCTTTCAACAACGATTTTCCTATCCACTCCATCAATAGACTTTATTTTAAGTTTTTCAATAAATACAAACTTTCCTTTAATATTATTCACTCTAAACCAACAGTTAAAAAATGCTTCAAAGGTTTAACATTTTTTGGTAATATTTCAATGCAGGTGGCGAAGTTTTTCAAACATTTAGATGTCTCATTTGCTTTTAAAACAGTGAACTCACTTAAGAGACATCTAGTAATAACCAAAGATAAGACTGAACATCTCTCAAAACCAGGGGTGTACTCATTGGGCTGTGGAGATTGTTCTGCTGTATATATCGGACAATCAGGGAGAAGGATTTCCACTAGGGTCCGGAAACATTTTAGCCTTTTCGATAAATATAAAACACTGATATCACTGAGACAAAGTCGGTTTTTGCTAACCACTTGCTAACAACTGGACACCATTTTTCTATACCAAACAATGTAAAGATACTACACGAGTGTCCAAAGAGTGAAAAACTGGATTTGTTAGAGAAGATGGAAATTACAAGGGCTAAAAGAAGCCCAGTTTTACATTGTGTTAATGATGTCTTTAATTTCGAACCTCAACTAATTTTTAATAATCTTGGCACTAATATTAATCGGCAGGAAGATAATGTATAAACTTTTCATTGGACCTGCTGGTAGAGTGGTGGTCAGTATCTCGGTGTGTCACGCCGGAGGCTCGGATTCAATTCTTGGGTATATCAATAACCCTTTTTTTATATTTTTTATTTATATATTTTTTTGTCTTTTATTTGATTCAACTTTCATCTGCGCGTGTCAATACCTTAATTTCTTAACCTCATCTCAGTGTGTATTTTAACATGTGACGTTATAGTTGTTTGATTTGTTCTTGTGATTTTAGTTAATGTCGAAGGTCTGTTTGAATTTTGTATATTTATAGTGATAGTTTTTGATTGTTATATTAATTGTAGGTCTGATGATGCCTGAAAAGGCGAAACACGTGTAACCGCATTATACTCTTTTTGACTGAGACCGAGACTTTGTGTCTTATTTCTAGTTTAGTCATAAGTTGTTTATATTTTGGACATAAAAAGGTATCAATTTGGCAGTGGCGTGGTATTTTTCAAAAGGGGACAAAATAATTATTCAAAATAATAACACATTGTATATTACTGGGGCAAAGCGGGCTTCGTTTGTAGAGCCCGGCCCGATTTAAGCCCGACGACTTTCGGCCCGATCCGCCCCGAACCCGCCTTCAGGCCGGGTTCGGGCCTAGGTCCGACCGGGCTAGCCCGGCCCATGCAGGTCTCTAAGTCTGTATTGCCCTGGTTTTTTTAGGTATCATAGCAACAAACGTGAATCTAAGTAAATCCTTTGAAATGATGCCTGTGTTATACACTGTATTAAGGAGCTTCAATATCACTTTCTTTCCTTGCCTAACAGTTTTAATATTTGTGTTGGAATTTCATCTCGACCTGTTGCTTTTCTGTTTGCTATGAATTTTCTAATTCATCCATTGTGATAGTGATCCAGGAGCTGCGTTTACTATATTAAAGAGGTTGACTATCCGATCTATAATCTTCAAAGAGTTCTTTGAATAGATAATAGAAATATATACTTATTTTAGAACACTTAAACGTACAGTTGCGGTAATTAAAATCTGCACAGCACTATGTCAAATTTTCTACGTCTGATTTATTTAAATATTACTTTCCTATCTTTAACACATGTACTTTAATAATTGCAAATATAAAATGTCAATATACAAAAGTGAATTTGTCATTTTATTCATATTATTTAAAAGTACAGTTAAGAAAAGCAAAACATTATGTTACTTTAAAAAGGTTAGTCAAGATAAAGGTTAGCTGCAAGCATACAAAATGTATTAAATGAGGGGAACTAGCAGGATAAAACAAATTACAAGGAGAGCACAAGATTGTCGGAATAGGAATATTTTTGAAAATAGAATATTTTTGAACCTTCGTACACAAAAAATGTTTAATATTTTTTTGGCGTATTAAGCGTTCATACTCCCTGTGTTTCACTTTGGATTTTGGAGTACTCTCTATTGCCACATAAAAATATCATTTAAAACTCGTTTCTTTTGGTATGAGTTAAACAACAAACTAAATAATAATCCTCACGCTCCCAAAAGGTTTGAATCCCCTTACCTTTACTAAAAAGGTAAAAGCCTGGTTTCCCAAATCTCACAAAAATTACATATAATGTCAAAAATGGTGTTCAAATTTTAATTGCCGCAACTGTACTAGTATTATAAATAAGTTAAATTTGGTGAAATCGATACTAAATACATTTCTTAAAAGGAAATTTAAACATTATTAAATTAATACGTAGGCTATGGAAAAAAAACATCAATTTTGTATAGTGTCAAACAAATGATTTAATGTGTAAGGCAAAATATTTTTAACATTTTGGCTGTCTCCAACGTTATTTTAACTAACTAACAATTCTATTTACTGTGCCAAGAATATCTAATATTATAATACAATCCACAATATAATAATTGTAAAAAGTATTTTTTTCTAAAATATTATGGTACATATTTGAGGTCCGAAATTGGCGATATTTGAAATCATTTCCGGCAGTGCCACGGTAGAGAGAGCCCCGGTGCTGTTGTTAAACACACCTCGTTTGTGAGTTTTTTCTGTTGATTTCCTTGTTTTTATTTATGAAGACCATGAACGAATTTTTTTCTTTGATGAAGAATGTGTTTCGTTGTTTGCTTCGTGATGTGATGTGATTAAAACTATTCTTTGTCTATATATTATGTATATTAATAAGGTTTTGGTTAATTTTGGATAGTTATCTAAAAAATATAATCATGCGGAAGAAGGAATTTAGGTGACATATTAAGCAAATGGGGGTTAGCTGGTTTACTAACTGTATGTAAAGGTAAGCTTTTTGTATCTTATTAAAAATACCATTTTATGTAATTTTGGAGCTAAAATTGAACAAATAAACAATATATTAAGGTTATGTTATTAATTTAAATTATATTTTAAATTTTAATTTTCTGGGTATTTAGCCAGGATTCGTTAGTTATCGAGTTATTTATAAAAAAATACAGAGAAATAGTCTGGGGATAACAATGGTGCTAGAAGAAGATAGAATATGTTTTATTTTATCTCTACATTTTGTGTAGTGAAAATACTTTTCACTAACCTAAACTAACCTAAATTTGTTTGCCCAAAAGAATAATTAGAATTATTTTGTCACTAAAGGCTTAAAAAGTTCTAGAAGATGAAAAAAGAAAGTGTATTCGGTTCCCCGATAACTTTAAATTTTATACAGTTATTCAAGGCCAAAATGTGGGGCAAAATCACCATTGAAAAGAGGGATGGATATGTTTTTCGTCACACTTGCTCAGAAAGTTCACTTTTAGACCACAAAGTAGCAGAGCCAAAGTTGCCCTTTCCAAACGACCCGTACTTTTCTTTTCTAGGGAGGAAAAAGAACAATGTAGATATATTACTTATAAGTGTATAGTGTATATCTGAGTGGCGTTAATGTCGAAGTTGTATTTCAATATAACCATAACCAAGAAATGAAATAATTCATTATTTTTATGTGTAAGAAAATATTTTCTGTTTTTGATATGAAGATTGTCTTGGAAAGTGCAGCAGAGTTACGAGACAGGTATTATATAAATTGTCAATATTTTTGGACTTGAATTTTAATTTCCTACAACACTGAACTTCCGGTTAATAAAATTATCTTAAAAATACAAGATACGTTTTTTACATATTTTAAATTAATGCCTATTCAGTCGTTTTCAAAGGAATACATTTCGAAAGAAATTCAGTAATTTTCGTAAAAATAGTAAAAAAAATCAACTTTCACCCAGACACCTTAAATCTGTTACGTGAACATAAAACTTTTTTAATAAACGAAACTTTTTCAATTAGAATTTTCCGGAATACAGTCAAGTTTGCCTACATTATTTTTTGCTTAATTTAAAGTAAATTTCTAATACAATAATAAAAAAAATCCCATACGGTGCTAAAGGTAGCAAGGTAATCATTGCGTATAGTCAATTAAATATGTACTGAAAATTGATAACATGGACTTTCTTGCATGTTTTGTGTATTGCTTCCGCAATAATTTAAAGATCTTAGATAATGCGTTTCTCAAAAAAAAACCTCTTTGATAAAGGGTAAACTCAATAACTACAAAAAGTTTACGATCAACCAACTTCTTTATGAATCGCATGGGTACAGACAATGATCTTACAGCAAAAGTCAATTGTACTGATAAAAAATATAACATATTACCCATTAAATTATAATTCACCTCAGTATTATAGTTGGTTTATTTAGGGCTGGTATTTACATCTCCGTATAATGTTATTCGATGGATATTTTCCATGGTTACAATTGCTCCAACAATCGTTTCCACGGTAAATATTTGAAGAATAAAGTTATTTGGGGGTGAAAATACTGACCCTTAATATGGGGTATTATTCTGATTTTATAAAGGGCGCCTCATAGATGTACAGTCAGTCTCTCAGATGCAAGAAGGCGCAGCAAAAAATATGCTAGTTTGTGTTATGAAATTTTTGGCTACTTAAGAATAATAATTTCAATTAATTTTTTGTCCCCTAGATATTTATTAAAAAAGGTCAGTTTCAAAAACTGAGATGTTTCCGATAAAATTCACTTTTTTTGAGACACTGAGATATATACTCGAAATTAAGTTTATTTAATCTGTTAGATACAATTTGGGATATTTTAAAAATCTTACATAGAATATGGCTGTTTTTTTACAGAAAATGACCTGAATTTGGATTCTAATTTTTCTTTTCACATATTTTTTTTACATACATAGAGGAATTCTGATTGTTAGGTAAGTCGATTGTATCCATGTAATATAGTGTATTATTGCTGCATTTTATAGATGGTCTTGTTAAAATTTTGAAAAATTCTTACTTTTTATGAAACTATCGGCCCGGCGAATCTGGCCCTTTACTACAGACACCTCAAGCCATTACACGAGTCATCCAAACGTTAAACAAATTAATTAATACATAGCTTTTTTCGCCTTCTAAGTTTAAGACTGAACATCTCAGGGGGGGGCAGCATTAGATCCACTTACGAGATAGGTAAAGGGTCATGACTTCCCGTTGAAGAATGTTAAAATTATGAACATCACAAAAAAATAACACGTTTAAACGTAATACAGGCAAAATGATTCATGTATATTAATTAAGTAGACACATTTAATCTTAAGATCAGAAATCCCTAAAAAATATACACGGTTGTTTACTATATCAGGTGTCAATGTGAAAACGAACAGCATTTATTATTTCTTTAACTGATGACACTATGACAATTTGGTGAAACACCTCGATTTACATATCAAGGAGGACAACCATTAATGAATTTATTATTGTGTTACATTCAACCCCCCTGTCCCTAAAATTTTAAATAGCCCCCCACTTATTTCGCATTTTTTGAAATCCTTAATATTACTTTATGAATTGATGAAAATGCTTTTGGTTGTTTTGAAAGCACAAGTATAGCCGATATTCAAGTTGTTCGCGGACTTTTTGAAGTATATCTGGTGAAATAACCCTACACTCCCGTACAATCCTTTGTTGGAGTTGTTCAAATGAGTCTGGTTGGATTTTGAATACAACGGATTTCAAATGACCCGATATAAAGAAATCAAACGGGGTCAGACGTGGTGACCTAAATAGTCATTCAATGGGTCTTCTCCTGCCAATCCACTGCTCCGGCTGATTATCCAACCACTGTCTTACTGGACCTACACAATGAGGAGGTGATACGTCTTGCTGAAAGTGCAGCAAATGTTCATCCCTTTGATTTCCCACCTCATGGATTATACGAGGCTTTATTTTCTCTCTAACTAACTAACGCTCTATCTTCTATCTAACATTTCCGCATAAATTTTACCATTTAAATTTTCATCTATGAACAGAGCACCATTGATAATATCGCCTAATATGCCCGCCCAAATACTTTTTTTTGAGGATATCGTGTACGCCCCACTCTAATAATGTGAGGATTGATGAAGTCGCTTCAATAACGGCAGTTTTGTTTGTCCACCTTGTCATTTAAGTAGAAAGTACGTTCATCACTGAAACAGATATTTTTCATCAACTGGAGGTAAGCAATAATCCTGTTGGTCAAAATTTCGTAAAACTCAATACGTCTGTCCGGGTCATCATCCTCTAATTCTTGAGCAATTTGTAAGTTGTATGGGTGAAATTTGTGAAGCTTCAATACTTTTCTGACTGATTCATGTGACAGACATAAAGGGAGGTATAACAAATTTGGCCAAGAACTTCAATCCGAGCGGCTTTATTGAGCAATCTTGGTTCACTCCTCTTCTTATTGCAAACAGACCCAGTTTCTTCAAATTTAGCTACTAGCTCTCGGATGTACTTGTGCCTAACATCTCTTCCTGGATGTTAAATGTGACCGCCGTTCTTGCGAATTTCCGTTCCATAATTTTTCCATACTGTAAACCGTTTTAAGAAACGGGTACAACATGAACAACAAATAACTACTATATTTTCACTAATCGAAACAGCACATCAAATGACTAATTGAATACGTGACAAATTCGAACTGCACATATCACTTCTAAATAATATCAGAAATAAAAATGTAAATAAAGGAAATAATTTTGATTATAGCTTTCCAATAAATATTTTTAAATGAATGGCTGTGACGGTACAGTGAACGCAACACCATTACAACTTGCATTAGGTTAACTATTTTAATTTTGACCAAAAAACAATTTAAAAAAGATTTAACTTATCTAGAAATTAATTTTAAATTTGAAATTTTAGGGATAGTTGCCCTGGGGGTCAGAGGGTTGAAGTTGTACAATTTGACGTATTTTATATTTATTTACATACTTAAACAGAAAAAAACTACAAAAAGGAAAACATGAAATGCGTCGAGTAGATTTGTACCTAATAATACTTTAATTAGTAAAGAGGATAGGTAAAAAGAAAAGTATACTGGGGCACAGGCTTCTCACTCCGGGTCCATCGAGGCATTTTAAAATTACAAAAAAAGACTGGGTAGACCGGATAAGTAAAGGTTCAGAAGACAAAGGATGAATTTTGGAATTAGAGAAAAGGATATATTTATTGATACAGCTTGATACCAATTTTGTTGAAGTAGAAATATATGTATTTCAATATTTTAATATTATTTGATCTTAAAATTTCGGGAAGCCATAAAGGTGCAGAGAAACCATTATTGATAAAAATGTTTGATATTTCTATGAAATAACTGTTATACTGTTTACAGTTAAATAAAATGGCTGACATCGCCATATTCTTTACGTGTTGGACAGTTAACGTGATTTAATTTCAGTCGACTTATGCAAGATCTAATTGTTCGAGTAGTATTTGGACCTTGAAACCAATGTCTATGCGGAATACCATTATTTATTAGGCTGTAGTGAGTATTAGTATGAAGACTATACTCCTGCCATTTTCCACTCCACTGCATGAACATTTTGTTACGAAAAAAGTATTCACTTGTGATTAAAGTTGTATCATTTACGCTATTTTCGATATTACAAGACTATTCAATGTGGTTTTTTCAAATTTACAGCCTATTTAATAATTGTATAAATGAATTCTCTTATGTAGTATTGTACGTCTCACTCTAACTTACAGCAAGGTTTTAAGAAAAAGGTCCCAAATCTCAAATATTTACAATAAGCAGGAAGAACCCATTTGATGGACACATAATATACAGATTTTTCTAGCTCTTACTATAAAGGCTCCTGTACGTGGTAAACATATACAAAGTGCTCCAAAACTACAGGAAAAACTCCAGTATATATATATATATATATATATATATATATATACATATATATAAGAAAAGTAGGTATTTTTATGATCAGTTACATAAGTAAAAAACATAGTGGGTGTTCTATTTAAAAAAAATCGACTTTTTTCACTTTCAAAAGGTGCAAGATTGATTTCGTAGTATGTCCACCCTGTATAGGTGTGGAGAAAAATTTTGTATTCCGTGTATGCATAGATGCTTTTCAAACTGGAAATTGGCACCCAAACGCCCAATTTTAGATTTTTGTTATTTTTTTAATGTGATTTGAAAAATAGCTCCAGTTTTTAAAAAATCACATATAACCTTAATTATCTTGGAAACGCAGAAATCGACTATAGTTTAAATTGGTAACTTATGTATATATATATATATATATATATATATATATATATATATATATATATATATATATATATATATATATATATATATATATATATATATATATATATATATATATATATATATATATATATATATATATATATATATATATATATATATATATATATATATATATATATATATATATATATATATATATATATATATATATTATAGGAGGCCATGGAATGGATATTATTTCTATTTCCGTAACTATAGTCTTAATTTTATTCTATATTTATGTTGCTAAATTTTAAATTTAAAACCATTATCGAAAATTAATATTAAAACCAAACTTCTTGCGTAACATAGCTATCAACATAAACAACCTATAACAACAGATTAGATGGAAAGCAAGTCTACACGAATATGTTCCGGAAGATTATTAATTCAATTCAAATAGTGGTCAAACAACAAGGCGTTTTTTTGTTTTATCAAATGTTTTTTTGTCTCAGAATAGTAGTGAGTATTTTTTTGTTATGTATTCCCGCAGTGGAAAATATCGCCTCATATCAAGGGAGTGCGATGAAATTTTAAGAAAGGGAAGCAATTTTTAGAAACTTACCTATTTGTAATGTAATTCGATTCTTCGATCATTTTTTGCAAATTCGTCAATGACGTCATCATAAAAACGTCGATGCTCCGACATATTTTGGAGAAGTTTATTTTCAATGGACAACAGCGATGTATACGAAAGTCTACTGCCCCGTTGAATTTCTCACGAAATTTTTTATACGTTTAAGTGTTGAAAAATTGCGTTCTACTGATGAACTTGTGGCAGGTATTGTCAATAATAATTCACACAATTTCGACACTTCGGTGTAGGCATCTTCCAGCTCCTTGTCTTTTAAAAATTGCATTAGTTCCTTAGCGTTATTTTTTGCGTTAATGTCATCAGTTTCGTAAATCACTTTTAGTTCAGATCGCAGTAACACTCGGTCGATGAACTGGCCATAATGAAGAAGAACAGATTTAAATGCATCTTCTGGAAAAGTTTGTCCTTTAAATGCATCAAAATTGCAGAGCTCGAGGAATTTAAAATCATTTAAACCGTTAAATCTATAGTTTATTTGAGGCGTCTGTATGATGTTTGAACATCTCCCACCTTGTCTGTTCGAAGACGCTTGGTTTGTGGCTCTACATTTAACGTCATCGTCTTCTCCCAAACTAGGTCAAAGTCATCTCTTTTTTGGCTTAACATGGACTTAAAATCATCCACTTTTTTTAGGCAAAAAGCAATATCATTTGTTTTTGTTTGTAATATATTAAAAACATTGTCCGAGAATGGAAATATTTCTGAAAATATGTTCAACAAATAATTAAAATTGAAATCTCGTTTCCGACAGTCCAAAAAAACCCCTCGAACTATTTATTGCTTCTGAGTACCACGTTTCATTATTTTCTATTATATTCTCAAATAGTTCGATCAGTGATTCACGATTTTCAGATACTGTTAACACAAGTCTTCCATTATAGTTCTACCTAGTAGGAGCTACTTTGGGCAATCGTTTGTGGACAATGGAGTCCAAAGCTTGTGTACGTTTTGTTGACTTAGAAAAAAAAAGCAGCCATGCCACTTAAAGTAACGAAAAATACCTTACACTCTTTAATGTGATTGATGGACAATGGACAAACACAGCACTTGGGAAAGTTTCTCGAACTTTAGCTTGCAGACCCCCTAATTGTCCTGCCATTACTGCAGCTCCATCATAGCTTTGAGCAACTAATTTTTTCTCTCCATTAATTTCTTTAGTAACGTTATAAACTAAGGTATATAATGCATCTGCTGTACGATTTTCGGACACATTCTTAAAACCTAAAAATCGCTCTTGAATACTTCCGTCTATTTTAACGTAGCGTATTACTATAGATAATTGGCTAAAATTAGTGATATCATTTGTTTCGTCCAGAACAATAGGAATGAACCGCGCCTCGCCAATCTCCCGCTTAATTCTTTTTAGAATAATGGTTGCAACAGCGCAAATTAAATCATTCTGGATTCGATTCGACGTTCCGCGAAAAACGCTAGACTGCTTTAAATGATTTTTTAAGCAATCATCATATTTGGCCATTAAACTAAGTAAATCTTGAAAATTTCCTCTATTTGAAGAAACCCTTGTTTCGTCATGACCTCTAAATCCCAATTCGTGCTGTCCGAGAAAACAAACAACATCGATAAGTCTTCTTAATATTTGCCTATTTTTATCGACTAGTTTATTGTGTTGGCGGTGACTAATTTCCAAATGTTTATTAAAGGCGTGTTCAATTCTGGTTTTGCCGAAGATTTTTTCTTTTACGACGGCCTGCAAATGCGCTTTGGACATACTGTGTCTTTTTACAGCTTTAAGGAAATTGTTTAAATCGGAAAAACCAGTTTTATTCCAGAGACTTTTTTCATTTTCAAAAAATAAACATGGCCAACAAAATAATTTACTTATATTTTCACACCCTGTTAGCCATTTAAATTATTCGTATTGTTTTTCCGGATAAAAATGTCTAATACAGTTTTTCATTTTTGTGGTTAAATTTTTCATAGGCGGTTTTGCCCTTCCTTTGGAAATTATTTGAAGCTTATCAGCGAAGTTTAATGTTGAAAATCTTTTTATTATTAAGACACACACTCATAGGTGTGAACAAATATTTTGTATTCCGTATATGCATAGATGTTTTTTAAATTGGAAATTACCACGCAAATGCCCAATTTTAGATTTGTTGTTTTTTTATAGTGATTTGAAAAATAGCTCCAGTTAAAATCACACATAACCTTAATTATCTCGGAAACTACACAGAAATTGACTATAGTTTAAATTGGAAACTTATGTTTATTTTTGACAAGGAATCGTCCCAGCAAAATTGGGACACCCTGTATGCATGGAAACATTATATTTTAAGAGAACTTCAGTTTAAAGAAACTTTTGCATAAAACCATTTTGCGTGTGGTACTTTTATGTGGAACATAGTGTACTTATAATTAGGTAGGTATTAGTTTTATACCGACTTGTAACTTATATAATACCAAATACCAATACCCAAAAAAACTGGCGGAAATTTGAACGGAATCGGTTATACTAATAAATTTCATATTTATATTGCTATTGTGATCTGCTTCCTTATAGTCCTTGGTAAAGTATCAACAAAGATACAAAACGTCGCGCGACGCTTGTATCTGTTTTAAACTTATTAAACGACTTTGCTAAAATTATCGCGTAACAACGAAAACAAAACATTAAGTTTTCATTCAAGCATCTTAACGTGGGCTATAAAGGGTTAATTTTAATGATGATATCTAATTTTAGAAAATTAACGACTTCCGGACGTTGACTAATCAATCATTTCATTAATAATTCGTCTTCAAGATTTGGCTCATAAAGACACCAATTCAATTTACAAGGGCGGATGTGGGCCCTAATTTCTCTAATTACGTCTATCTATTTTACATATCCAGCTCATCACCTAATTGACTTTAATATACTGTCACACATTAGGAAAACCGTATGAGTTATTACAGAGTAATATTTAATCTTCGTAACTATTCCTCCTTGCTGATAAAAAATAATTACTGAAGACTGAAGACAATCTAAATATGTATATTTCGTACCCATTCTATTTTGTTCTTCTTAATTCTACGATGGTCTGTTAAATTAAATTAAATATATTGGCGACCTCAAGCATGGTTTCTTGTGCAGTGAAGATCCCTGAAGATACCTCGGCAGACAGCGGACGAAACATAGGAAAGTAATTCCAATTTAATTCGGTCCAAACCCAAAAACCATGATTCTCAAACTTTTAAAAGTTTTCATACTATGTCAAGGTTCATATTATTGAGTAGATCACTCTTGATCTAAGGCCGGATCTTATTAAGAATTGATGCATTATTATCCGCGCTGTTCAAGGTATTATCAGCATTCTGTGCCACATTCATATGTGCGTGCGTTGCATGAGGTTTCCGTTCAGCTAAACTTTAGTTAAATGTTTCGTTGCTAGTCTAAAATCAATCGACATATTTAAGCATTTACACAAAATCAAATAATAATTAGACTAAACATCGGTAAATTTCCTTTACCCGGAACTTCTCTCGTTATGAACCCTTCCTTTTATTACAAATAGTGAAGTGTGACTCAATTTAGTTCAGTACATAGTCATTTAATAACAAATAATAATAAATACTCTCTTTTTAAATATTTTTATTGGGCACCATTTTGATCCATCATACTGCCACACTTGATTTTTGGCCAAAATTTAAAACAAATTCAATAAGTATTTTTTACACGGACACACCGCCATTTTGTTACGTCATGTTGAATTCGTACCAGTTTATCCCTTTATCACATTGAATTGAATAAGATTTTTTTGCGTTGATTTTTAAACATAATTGGCCGACATTTTGTTCCGCCATCTTGAATTCGTACCACAACTTTACAAGTTTATCTCTATATCATACTTAATGCTTGCATACATTTTGAAATTAATCTCATGAGTATTTTCTTCAGGCCGATTTTTTAAATATTGTATTAGGCAGCCATTTTGTTTTATCATCTTATAATCACGTAACACTTGCTTTTTGTGCAAAATTTGAGGAAATTGGATGAGTTTTTTTACTAATACATTTTTTACCGATTCTCTGGGCAGCCATCTTGTTTGATATACTCGATTTTAGCAAAATATTACCTGGTCATCCCCATGACCCTTCATTTTTGACTAAAATTTGAAGTCGCTCTGATGAATGTTTTTAAGCTATGTCGCGAACTGACAAACAGACCGACGGAATTGATAAAAATATTTTTTGGCATCTAAGGCCGCTAAAACCAGAAAATATTTACCTTAGAGGGTAATTTTTTACACGATTTCCGTCATCTTGAATTGATACCAAGTTTTCCTAGTTCTTCTCTACTTCACAATTAGTTATAGCACACAATTTGAAATCAGTCCATTAAGTAGTTTTTTCAGGTTGAATTTTTAAATATTTTATTAAGCCGCCATTTTGTTTTGACATTTTTGATTTCAACGAGACTAGGTCATTCCCATATGACCCTTCATTTTTGACCATAATTTGAAGTCAATCGGGTAAGTACTTTTTAGCTATGCCGCGTACAGACGGACAGACAGACAGACCGATAGAACTGAGAAAACGGCATCTAGGTAACCTGAAACGTAAATATTTGAAAAAGTTTCGGAGGGTAATCTTTTCACGATTTTAATACTTCTCTTGTACGAGGGAAGTAAAAATTATTTGGCCGCCATTTTGTTCTGCGATCTTGAATTCATACCAGAACCAGTTTATCTCTGTATCACACTATTCACACTTAATACTTGCACAAAATTTGAAATTAATCTAATACGTAGTTTTTTCAGACATACATAGTCATTTAATAGCAAATAATAATCATTTAAATGTTAGCAGTTCATTCCTAGGTTACATTTGATTTTTGTGCAAAATTTGAGGAAATTAGATAATTAGTTTTTAGTATTAATTTTTTTAACGCTTCACTAGGCCGCCATATTGTTTTACCAAAATATTACTCATATGACCTTTAATTTTTGACTAAAATTGGAAGTCGATCTGATAAGTAGTTTTTAGGCTATGCCGCGAACTGACAGATAGGCAGACAAACTGACAGGCGGATCGGAGGAATTGATAAAACATATTTTTTGGCATCTAGTGACGTTAAAACCTGAAAATATGTAAAACCTGAGAGGGTAATTTTTTCACAATTATAAATATTTTATTTGGCCACCATTTTGTTCCGCCATCTTGAATTAGTACTACAATTTTACTAGTTCTTCTCTATACCACAATTAGTTATGTCACACAATCAGTATTTTTAGGCTGAATTTTTAAATATTTTACTAATACTACTATTTTGTTCCGCCATCTTAGATTCATACCAAAATCTTACCAATCTAATACTTGATTTTTATGCAAAAGTTTAGAGAAATTGGATAAGTAGTTTTTTAATAATCATTTTTTGTTGACATTTCACTAGGCCGTTATTTTGTTTTGCCATGTTGGATTTTTATCAAATGTTACCATGTCCATATGACCATTAATTTTTGACCAAAATTTGAAGTGATTCAGTTAAGTAGTTTTTTAGTTATGCCGCGAACAGACCGACTGACAGACAGACAGACCGACGGAATTGAGAAAACATGTATTTCGGCATCTAGGGACCCTGAAACGTAATTGGGTGATTTTTTCACGATTACAATACTTTTACGAGGGAAGTAATATTTTTTCACACTGTGTAATGTAAATTAATTGGTAACCTGGCATTGACCAATTTGGATTTCTTGCCTACGTTGTTTTTTCGATCAAGGTTTATAATTTTAGTTTTATCGGTATTAAAATTCGTGTCATATACCAAATTGGTAAATCGGAGTCGAGTTTAAGAAAAATATTATCGATCTGTTCCTGGCGACTTGCCACAAATGTGACATCATTGGCAAATCTTCAACGTGATGAGCACCATCCATTTATTACATTTCTAAATCAGTTTTTCGACACTGATTATTCTCTAGCCTGCGTTGTTTTCTCGATCATTGTTTATGATTTTAATTCTATCGGTATTAACAATCAGGTCCTATATCAAACTGGTAAGTCCATATCTATATGAAGATTTTTTTCATTGAATAAAGCATCTACTTTTTCTAATATCTACAAAGAAACACTAATAGAATTTTCTGGACTTTATAATTTATTTTATACAGTTTTTTATGATCCCTGGATTTTTTCTTGTATTTATTAAATGGTTTGTTTGTTTTTCAGTGATACGAGTTACTTGGCCTCTCAATCCAAGCCAATAAATAACAAACAAATTATATTTTTAGGCACTGCAAGGATATAATTAAGTGATCGCAATCTTTCGTCTAGACAAAATTACGTTAAACTCTAAATTTTCGAGACGCGAATTTTTAACAATATCTGTGAAATGTAAATATTTTTGAGAATCCAATATATCCGGACGTAAATATTTATCAGACGACTACATATGAAGAGTTGTTATTGAAGCAAAACCGGATGTCGGTTAAATAAAAAACAATCATTACGTATTTAATTTAAATAATAAACACAACCGAAATTCCAATTAAAAATCATACATGCATTAAAAATATATTTTACATAAATATTTCTGTCGGTATTTAAATACGTCGAACAAACGCTAATAGTTGTTCTTAAATTTTCACAGAAATGTTATATTTTTCGTTGTTCACTAATGGTATTATATTGAGAATAATTTTTGGTAACAACTGAAAACACGGAAATTTTTCATCACTGAACTATGAAATACTATAAGAATATTAAAATGATGTATTTATTATAAATAAAAAGGTGCTTATTGTTATTATTAATATATAAAGTTTAATATACATATGCACTAAGTACTTTTGATTTTAGTTATGTATGTTGTATTATATCCACAATAAATTGGTTAAAATTTTAGGCCTCCCACTTTTCACTCTTCACTCACTCTTATGAAGCTCAAATCGGCACTTTTCAAGCGAGATTGTCTTTTTATTAAATTATCATGATCTGCACAACTTCAGTTGGAGCTAAATAATTTGGTGCCGCTTTAAATAATATATTTTCTTGAGGAAAGAGGGTTCCGATCCTCATGACGGTCTATCTGCGATTTGGAGTCTACCCGCTTTTGCAGTTTATTTATTGTGAAGCAAATGGTCATTCTAGACTCATACTTTAATTATAATAATAATATTGTCGATCGATAATAAGCAAAAAATAAGAAACATATTTTGCTACTACTCAATAATTTCTAAAACAGAACTTGTTTAAAAATGTATGTTGTTTACATTGTTTTAAAACGTACCAAAACGGCAGACTTTTGAGATGGTGCGGTAAAACAGCTGACTGCTGTCAATATGACTGCCGTAGGACAAACACTGTTTACTTTCCTATGATTATATACAGGTTAATCGAATAATAGAGGACGTCGGCCGTAGCTCGGGAACCGTTATTGACAGAACTTAAGGAAAAAAATATTTATAGGTAAATCGGCCAAGAGAAATTGCTGTAAATTATTTTCAAGTTGGAAAGTGGGCCGATAGGGGAAGTAAAATATAAGCATTGTATTCTTTAACCAATTACGCACTTTTTTGCTTTGGACCATTTTTGTCTATTTTCAAAAATAAAGTGGTGGGGGAAGGTCAAACATTTTTATTTTCAAATGTAGATATCTCGTTTTGGATGAACCGATTTTATTCAACTTGGTGTCTTTGTTGCTCTACTCTTGGAGTCATAAACTGTACTGTAATGACTTTGTTAGTGGTCACTAGATGGTATTCTTTCAGAATTCTTCAAATAATGCTGATTTTCTCAAAAAAAATCAAACGGTACACTTTTATATCACAATTTATTTGGTAGTTATGAAAGGCATTGAATAGTGAAATAAAAAATATTTAAATTAAGAAAGTTGATGATGGTCTCTCGAATCCGAAACGTCGGATTGGAAAACTAATCTTGCCGTTTTTAGAGGAGAAAAAGTGACAATGGCAAAGTGATCTCTCATTTCAATTAATCCTTAAATTTTAGGAAAACCAAAAAACTGGAAAAAAACAAGGCTCCAATAGAAACTTTAGTAATCTTGCATAACTGTAAAGAACAAAACTTTATAATGGAACAAGACAAAAATACTAAAACTCAGTCTCATAATCACATAAGCTTCGCAATAAAATAGCTAAAGTAGGGCAGGACTCGGTTTGGGCAAGAAGATTAAACGAAATGGTCTAGCAACTAGCAATAAACTAATAACAAATATATTTAAAATTACTGAGAACTACTTTCATAAATGCTGAAACTGCCGGCCGTCATTGTCAATACAAAGTGGCAATCTTTCCTGTGTCGATTGGACAGCAGCCTTCTGCTATAGAGTTATAGAGTTATAGAGCTATAGAGTTCATTTCCTCTTTTTTTTTCTTGTTGTTTCACTGAAGCTAGGTAGAACTCGATTTAATCTTTTTGCCCTTTCTCGCCCTAGCTTTAGTTATTTTATTGCGAAGCTTATGTGTTTATGAGACTGAGTTTTAGTATATTTTGTTTTGTTCCTTTGTTAAGTCTTGTTCTTTACATTTACGCAAGATACTAAAGTTTCTATTGGAGCCCTGTTTTTTTCCAGTTTTTTGGTTTTCTTAAAATTTTAGGATTAATTGAAATGAGAGATGAAAATAATTTCCACTTTGTCATTGTCACTTTTTCTCCTCTACAAAACGGAATTCTTAATTTTCCAATCCGACGTTTCGGATTCGAGAGACCATCATCAACTTTCTTAATTTAAATGCGGCCCTGGGTTTTGATTTCACTATACAATGTCCTTCATAACTACCAAATAAACTGTGATATAAAAGTCTTAGCGTACCATTTGATTTTTTTAAAAAAATCACCATTATTTGGAGAATTCCGAAACAACGTCATCTAATGACCACTAACAAAGTCATTACGTTACAGTTTATGACTCCACGAGTAAAGAAAAAAAAAGCACTTTTTTAGACACCAAGTTGAATAAAATCGGTTCATCCAAAAAAGAGATATCTACATTTGAAAGTAAAAATATTTGACCTTCCCCGACCACTTTATTTTTGAAAATAGCTAAAAATGGTCTGAAGAAAAAAGTGCGTAATTGGTTGAAGAATTCAATGCTTATATTTTAAACAAATATCAATTATGGAAATTTAAGAGAAAATTGGCGTTGATACTTTTGTGTTGCTGTTATTC
This sequence comes from Kuschelorhynchus macadamiae, assembly GCA_030620095.1. NCBI lineage: Eukaryota > Metazoa > Arthropoda > Insecta > Coleoptera > Curculionidae > Kuschelorhynchus > Kuschelorhynchus macadamiae. The sequence goes on from JAUTXW010000588.1 coordinate 502,926, forward strand.
CCCCTCGCGGCCAACTTTAGAACTTGAACATATTTACAGCGTTTTCTCTTGGCCGAGCTACAGCAGACGCACAGATTCGCGGCTAGTAACCAGAGGCAACAATTGATCCTGTTTAGCCGAACTCGCTCGAGTATTGAATGGCAACGACCGTTTTGTTTGAATGTAGATTGTAGCGCGAGACGTGAAATAATATGGAACTTTTAATAGTGGCAAATCGGTATATTAATAAAAATAACAGATACATCCATTTATAAGACAATTGAGCATGAAATAAAAGACATTATTATAATAACATTATCACTTAGATAAGCTAATACGAATATAATTAAATATTGCTATAATTTAAACTAAAAGTGTGACCATAAAAGTTGTTTGCATACATGACATGTCACCCTTAATCATCATTTAAGGCACAAGAACCTATTCTTTAAGAGGGCCTAGCGGGTGTATGATAGATATATATATATATATATATATATATATATATATATATATATATATATATATATCATTACAAGTACTTTTGAAGATATTCATAGCCTGTTATATGGCGTTTTCATGAGAAAAATGGTTGATGGGGTCGGCAAATGGAAAACTGAGAATACTCTAGTGGACCTAAATTGAAATTGCTTGGTAAGCAGAATCTTATCGATCCCTTTAGGAGGAACACTTTATCCCGCTTAAACACCAAAAACCTAGCAAACTTCCTCTGGAAACTCTCTAATTGGCTGATATATTTATTAAAAATTGTATTCCATATAATTCAGCCATATTCAAGTTTCGAGAGCACATAGCTGGAATATAAGGCTTTAAGTGTTGAGATGTTCTCGAAGCCAGAGGAATTGGGAATTATAAAACCCAGCGACGTTAAAGCAGAATTGCAAATACCATCAATGTGCTGGGCAAAAGAGAGCTTAGGATCGAAAACATTTCCTAGGTCCTTAAAAGTGTCACAACGCCCAATATTGGTTTTATCTATATATATGGATAATATTTTTTCAACTTTTCGTCGATTTGCTTTCAAGTATATGTGGGCACCTACAAGAGGCATTTTCTATTTTTGTGAACATGTTTGTGTTTATTTTCATAAAATTTTGTGTTGAAATAGGATAGAACAAGCAAAAACTTTCCTTGTTTAGAGATATAAATTTTAATTAATTATAATTTATATAATAATAATAATAATAATAATTTTTAATAAAATTAATTTTGGCTGATAAAGTTTGGAGTAATAGGAATATCTGTGAACATGTTAACTTTAAATAAAAACGCTGGGACACGTCGATTGTTATTTTTACCTCTGTATTTTCTAACTAATACTAGAATATACAGTCATCAACACCCTGTATTTTATTGCATTTTTGGATTCTAAGGGAAATTCTAGATGTTTTATGTATGATATCCTATACCTATCTTTAACTGATTGAAATATTGACACTTGAGCATATTAAAGTTTTTATGTTGGTAAATTAATATCTTGAAAATATGAAATGGTGAAGGCCTAGCAATAGATCCACCTTAAATATTTTGAAAAGTACACTGGGCACTTTAAACGCAAACATTTCAAAAATGTTGCTCGGAACGACATTTAAAAAGTATAACTTTTTGCTTAAAAAAACACAAGTTATATTCTAATAAAAACATAAATACAGTAAGGCACAAAAAAGTTACACTTACTTTTTGTAGCCGAAGTACTGCAGAGAGTGCCGTCTACAATCTACATTAAAATTATAAACAAATTCAAATTCCTCAGCTCAAAAACTTCCAATCTCTAAATTTCAATCAATCACTTGGGATACCCTGTATCCCGGTTATAAATTATTAACTTTTGAACTAAGTTAGGTTAGGCCAATTCTCAATATTTTTATCCAAGGAATCTGCAGTTCTATTTTGTACCTTTATTTTGGGACACCCTCTATATTTTTCTTATACGAGCATATTATTCAGTTTTCAATATCAGGTCATTCAAAATAAAAAATGGGTATGATCAAGTCCAGAAAGAGCTTAAGGGTATTTAAAAGATCTTTTGTTAGAAAAAAAAACAATGAGTAAGGCTCATGAAGATATAAGATAAAAATAAGGTTTTTTAGTGTAGGGTTGGTTTCTTGAATCTTGATATAAAAACATCGCAACTGAATACATGAATCGTCAGAATGCTTTTTGTTGCCTTACAATATTTCATCTGCGATATAATAAATATAAAAACAAAACAATTAAGAGATAAATAAACATTACATCCACTGGTTATGGTTGATTAGCAACTTTCGCGGCAAGCGGCGACAGCTAAACCCCACGAAGTTCGTTAATTTGCGATCGTGCGAATTCGGCCAAACGGGAACGGGATCCAGGATCATCCAGTTGTTGCCTCAGCTTACTAGTGGCGAGTAACGCGCAGTGTTAGCTGGTATATGGCACTGTTGGCCAAAACTATTTTTTTATTTAAATTTGTCCGATTTGGTTTGCAACTGTTAAAAAAGTAGTTGGATGTTCAATTAATTTACTATTTTCATTTTTTAGAACATTTTATATACAGGATATCTTAAATCCCTTTTAAATAACTGAAACGACTTATTTAAAAAGGGATGTGTATTCGTGCTTGTTATGTTGCAGTTTACATAACCTAACCTAAAATAATTATTCTAAAGATGTCTCGTACATACCAGGAAATTTGTAATTTATAAAGGGTGCCGACAAAAAAGAAATCGACTAAACTAATTTAAATGTATAATAGTTCAAAGTGGTTATTTGGAAGATTTTATCAGCACAGAACGTATTAAATATATATTAATATTAAGTAATAAACCAAAAAATGTATTTTTTTGAAATTCTAATAAAAATTCTATTAATTATATTATTATTATTCGCTGGTTTTGTTATTATCTAACACCTATTAATAATTCATTACTCATGGCCCTCATGGGTTCAATGGGCTCGTAGGGTAAAATTTGAAAGGGATATTTTTCACATTTTAATGAAGTGTCACTTACTAGTAGAGTGTGTTACAAAATTTCTGCTCTTTTAGATAAATATTATAGAAATTGTCTGCCTTCAAAGAAATTTGATGTGATGTCACTTTCAGAATTCGGAATTTAAAAAAATTGCTTTATGAGTCTATTAATCAAACGACCTGGTGATATTATTATAAACGCTAATAAGTCGCAGAAAAAGTATACTATTCTACTCGTATGTATTGTGTTTTTTTTTTAATAAATCCACCTATCCACTTCAAAAAATACGCAGTGTAGTTGTTATTACAATGAGGAAAAACTTCAGTAAAAAATGACAGCTATCAAACTGAAAACTTGCAGGAAAAATTCGAACAGAATATGATTTGGCAAAGCCCACAAGACCTGATGTTTAATAATTAAATTTAAAAAATATATACAATATGTAAAATAATATATAAAACCAAGTGAGGTTCAACATTTTTATAAAAAAATAATCTACATACCTTCTTGTGTTTCCCCCATTTCATAAAATATTCTAATTTTAAATAAAAAATGAACAATAAAATGCTAAAAACACAAAAATAAAATCACAAAATTTGCAAGACGCGGAGTGATTGTCAAAACCTGCGAAATTAATGACTGCTGCTTATTCAAAAACGAATGAATGATCAGCAAAAATAAATACGGAAGAGGGTAACCAGTTTACTAGACTTTACTTCTAAACTATTTAAAGGAGTCAATTAAATATTTGGTGATTTGGACTTATGGCCAACAAATTACATACATAACTTACACTGTCCGATGTCCTCTATTAGGGGACCACCGTGTACATTTAGTGCTTTTTTAGTACAGAACCTTTTTTACAAAATGTGCGTTTGTTTTAAAGTTTTAAAGACCTAACAGTTATGACGCGTAACGAGTGAATACATTTGAAGCTCCAAAGTGAGAACACTGAGATCTCCGAACAGTACAAACAAAAAATTTCTATAATTAAAAATATAGATCCTTTTATTGTAGATTATATCAAATGCAGTGTAGATCCAAAAGACTTTCAAGTGATAAATATAGACATTGTTAGTTACCTGGTACAAACAATAAGTTTTTATAAAAAGTACAGATGAAGGCCTAAAAAAGCTTGAATGCATTTAAGAATTTTGATGCTAGGTTTGTTACTGAGTGTGGAGTTATTAAAATCAGTGACATGCTTCGTGCTGTGGAGAAGGTAAGCCTATTCAATAATTTTGTATTATTATTTATTTTTATAAACCTGTTTTTAGGTAACACATTCTCAGAGAATGAACTTGCCTCCGATGGGTGGGATGTCAAGAAAATGAAAGTATAAAATTTCAGCACACTGCACATGGCAAATGACTGTTTTGGGTAAAGTTTGCAATCATGTAGGAAATTTACTGTATGCATTTGAACATATTTCAGTAACAAGAGAAAATAGTTCATATACAGACATACATTCATTGTGGAGAAATGGCATTTGTAACAATTTTTAATTATTTCTTTAAGCAGAATTTACCTGCTCTAACTATCCAGAAGATAGAACCAATGCTGTCTGAAATCAAAGAAGTGGGTAGCTCTTTTGTTTTAATGAGAATTCTCGAATCTTTCGCAACCCATTTGGCTAGTGAAAGAGAAAGAAGTGACTTATCGGAAAATCCGTATCAAAATTTATACAGAGAAGAGTACGAGGCTTTCTGCCTAGAAGATTTGTACAAGTAGCTAAGAACTTAAATATTCAGTTAACAACACAGAAGAGTGTAACATAATAAAACAAACAACTGTACTGGATTGGTGTACCCTGTACACCAATTTTCTTCGGAAGAGCGGTCTAGACAAAGCAAAAAGGTCCTCGCCTTGAACTTTTCCCCGACGGCCCTGGACATTGGAGAAGGAATAATATGAATGAGTGATATTAAAGCATCGCATGCAGTTTGTATTATCTTTTTCCTATAATTATCGATTTCGGGATGATCCCTTATCCTGGGTGAATAATTTTTTGGCCTGTATAACAGGACCTCATTCCGGATATTCCCTGCCAGGCCGGGACGGGAGGCTTCTCTATACTCAGGGATCCGTTTAAATACCAATAAATATTATCTAGTTCTGCGAAACTAATTACTACGAGATTGGGTAAACATTTAATAACTACTAGCAACCACAGTTTATTCGAGGATTATCATGGGAAAAACTTTTTCAAGAAGTAAATATCTGTCAAAAACGAATTAAAAGACGAACTCGAAACAAAAACTTTTTTTTATGTAATACAGTGTTTCACCTTATTCTATCGAAAACTGCATGTACATCTGGTATGGTAAATATAGTTAAGAATTAACATATTGTAAAGGGCCTAATAAGTTCACCAGAATAAGTTAAATTAAAATTAAAATTTATTGTAAATTGTAATAGGTATTGCCATTCAGCCGGATGTGGTAGGAATGCAAATACCGGGTCAAAGGACAATCTTGCAAATATCTTGTTTTTATTTTGTTATTGCAAAACACCACGTGCCAAATTTTATGCGACGACTAACACAGTAAACAGGTATAAACTAGAGAATCGTTCTCAAACGTTTTTCTACTACGTTCATTGATACATTTACTATCAAGTACAGGGTGACTCACTATATTTTTATTATTTATAAAGTTCAGGAATACAATAAAATTTATTTTCGAATACATAAATACAAATAATGATGTTTTATGAAACACGTTGCAATAAAGATGGCAAATAATTTTAAGTGCGCGTGCCAAACACTAACAAAAACGACTTCCAAAGTTCTACGTGGAGGCGCAATATCAGACGGTTTCACCAAACTTGCGAAAAACGAAGGTCAGAATAGCATGTAAAATATACTCCTGATAATTGTTTCCCTCAATACTATAATCTTTGAGATAAATCGATTGGAATCTATATTTAAATTTCTCCCACTAAGATCCTCTGCCAAATTAAAAATATGAAAGTTGATTTCTTCTCTCAACGTACACAAAAAACGACGATCAGCATAATGAATAACAAAATCGTGAATTCGTTTTTGATTTAAAATGTAAAATGTCCCCAGAGAAAGAAGGGTGCTATTTAATAAAAAAGACCGATTTTGACAGTGTGAGGGATATTTAAATTACTGAAAATTGGAACCCTAAGAAAAAATAGAAAAACCTTTGAAAATTAAAACGTACACATTTTAAGCTTTCCAAGGCCAGTAAATGTGAATCGATATCATAATTTTTGTTGATTTAATGAAAACTGTTCATCATAAAATTTACGGAAAATCTGGAAAATTCTAAAAAGCAAGTAATGATTGACCACCTAAACAAAACTGGGCTTTTAATGCAATACTATTGTTTCAGTTCCTCTAAGCAAGATAATACCGCAGGAACCTCGTAAATAAACAATGAATATAAATAATTAAAAAACGATTTCCAAAATCTGCAAAACTGTAAAGATATTAGGTAATAAAATACAAATTTGTTTTTAGTATTTTAGAAAGTTTACAGATAAAAAAATTATTACATACATTTTTAGGATTTCCTCTTTTTAATTAATTTTTTGAACATCTAAAAATAATAATTTCAGGCAGTTTATTGTAAATTTAGTTTGCGCGCTCCCAATTTTCAGATTTTTCTCTTGACATGACAGTGGTAGAGGTTTAACTATAGTTTTTCATTGACTTATCTTACAAACTCCCACATTTCGAAAAAAAAATCAGACGTGAGACTATTGAGTCACTGGCACTTTGGTACATTTTCGTTGATCGGAATTTTGTCAAAGTAAACCCGTGCTTTTCTGATACTATTATTATTTTTTTATATTTATATAAATAACATATCTGAAATTGAGTAAAAAGGTTTGAAATGAAAAATCAGCGGCGGGGAATACTTTTCTTCATTTTCATTCTTTCATTCCTATGAAGTCAATTGGGTATGTAGTTTCTAGATGGCGCGAACAGAGAGACAGGCAGACCGACAGAATTGAGAAAACATGTTTTTCGGCATCTAGGGACTCCGAAAAGCGAAAATCTGAAAAATCTCATAGGATGATTTTTTACGATTACAATGATTAATGTGCCAGATTAATATATGGTATTATTTTGAATGCGAGACTATATTATAGAATCTGATTTTGTCCTCCTTTGAACCTCTCCATAGTTGGCAACCCTAGCCTTGCGACATAAGAGCTCTTTTTTTATAGCAATCTACGACATAGAGGGTAGATAGAGTACTAGCTAAGACGGGACATTTTTTTGTACGAACAAATCGATGTGAAGAAATGAAGTTTGTATCCATTTGTAAGCCATATCATTCTTACTATTTGTTGTAATGTTCGAATAATCAAAGAAAACTTTCGTTGTATCTTCAGTACAGTAATATGAGTTAAATAATCTAAAAACCATGATAATTTGAGAGTAGTTGCAATAAATGTGGCTATAAAAATTAGTGCCGCTCCCAGTATCAGCCTGGGATGGTCTAGGATTTTTGTGACATACATAGGATAATAAATAATCTCTGTCCAATTTCGTAGTGCCCCAACATAATCATTACTAGACTTATTTTCTAAGTTTCTGTCGGTGACCCGCTTCGACCTTTCACGCTGCAGTCATTTATGTGTAGCAACAGAATGGCGAATTTAAATTCTCTTAACATCTTCCGTCGGGATTTTCACGGTTATGTATTTGGCAAAGAAATTCACTTTGAACGATTCTAAAGAGTTTTTATGTAACTATTAAAAAAAAACAAAATCGAGTAAAAATGTCATTTAGTGCAAAAGATTTTTGTGAACAAAAACTGAAATTTGGGAAAGTCATTAAATTCATTTTTAGATATATATTTTTTAACCCCATTGACGAAAGAATCGGCTTATAATCTCCTTTAGTTGAAGAGATATTGAAAAAAAAAGGAAAACACATTTCACTCCTTGAAGGTGGTTTAACCTAACCTAACCAAGTTCTGTCGACTAAAAATGCTTGTTATAAATCGTTGGCACACAGGACCGAGTACCACCAGTCCTTTAATATTTCTCAATTTTGACATTGGCATTCAAACTTTAAAGCCAAAATATAAAAAATAATGAAAATAGCAGTTACAAACAACCTGCTGTTTGATTTGTTAAATTATTCATATTGATGCTTACGACATTTTAAATATTATAGTTCGAAAATGTTCAGCTGGCAAATTGTCAAATACGATCGAGAGCCGCCAACGGTTGTTATGACAACCGTCGACTAAAAACAAACATTTTTTAAACCGGTCGGTGACCCTTGGTCGTACTCGATCGCGCATGGTTAATGCTATGCGTCCGTTGATTATATTTAGCAATTTAAAACAATGTTGACATAATTTGCTTTATTTTTAGTTGCTTGTGGACGATATTTATAAGGGAATTTACAAGATAAACTATGAAAATTTGTTGCGATTGTATCACTGTGTAAAAGGCAAAGTACGTGAAACGGTACAATCATTGTTGAATTTTCTTAATAATATTCCTAGAAGGGTAGAAATGGCAGGGCAGATTGGATGATTTTATTTTTAATGGACAAAGTAAAAAAAATGGATATGTAAGTGAAGATAAAATTGAGAGTTGTCAAAAGCTATTTACTAACATAAAAAATGTTAACTCCACATTTTATCTTTATAATTCTTGCAATAGTAATTGAAAGGCTTTCTGCTATAAAGAAGTACAACTGGGGAATATATAATCAGAAAAATTATATACCAGTAAATGCAACAGTGCATATGACCTGATATAAGAAAATCGAAACTCTAAATGTACAGAGGAAATATGTGTCGTTTGTCAATAGGCACATAATATTAAAAAATGTACTATTTATTGGTTCTCCAGATACTTCTAATAAACCACTGAGTTTGGGGCACTATATATATATATATATATATATATATATATATATATATATATATATATATATATATATATATATATATATATATATATATATATATATATATATATATATATATATATATATATATATATATATATATATATATATATATATATATATATATATATATATATATATATATATATATATACAGAGTGATCCATTAAGAATGGTCTCCGGCTATAACTCAGTAACCGCTGATCACACAATTATGGAAAAAAAAATATTTATAGGTAAATCGGCTAAGAGAAATTACTGGAAATTGCCGATTTTCTCTTGAATTTTCTTAATTAAGGTTTGTCGGAAATATAAACATTGTATTCTTCAGTCAATTATGTAACTTTTTGTTATCTATCTTTTTTTCTATTTTCAATAATAAAGTGGTGGGGGAAGTTCAAACTTTTTTCTTTGAAACATTTATATCTCTGTTTCGGATGAACCGATTACTTTGAACTTGGTGTCAGAAAAAAGTGTTTTTTTTACTCTTCACGTAGAGCTATTAACTGTACGGTAATGATTGTATTAGTGGTCACTAGACGGCGTTTTTTCCTACTTCTTCAAATAATACGGATTTTCTCAAAAACGTAAAACGGTATGATACGGCTTTTTTGTCATAATTTAATTTAAGCGTATAAAAGGTATCGAATAGTGAAATAAAAAGTCCAGGTCCATATTTAAATTAAAAAAGTTGATGATGGTCGCTTGAATCAGAAACATCAGATTGAAAAACTAGCATCAGCACTTTGCAGAGGAAAAAAAGTGACAATGATGATATGAAAATTATTTTCATCTGTCATTTTAACTAAGCCTACAATTATAGAAAAACCATAAGTTATTTTTTGTTTTATTTTTAGTTTTTCTAAAATTGTAGGCTTAGTTAAAATGACAGATGAAAATAATTTTCACTTTATTATTGTCACTTTTTATTGTCACTTTTTATCCTCTACACATTGGTGAGGTTAGTTTTTCAATCCGACGTTTCGGATTCGTGTGACCATCAACCACTTTTTTAATTTAAATATGGACCTGGACTGTTTATTTCACTATTCGATACCTTTTATAACCTTAAATTTAATTACAACAAAAAGTCATATAATACCATTTGATTTTTTTGAGAAAATCCGTATTATTTGAAGAATTACGAAAACACGCCATCTGGTGACCAGCGGCGGCTCCTCCATTAGGTCATATGGTCAATGACCCCCAATAAATATTTCCAAACAGAAACAAATAAATAAAATAATACATAATTTATATTTTAGAATTTTTTTTTTAATTTGGAAATTCCCTCTATTATTCCAAGCGTATAAACTCGTTGATCGTTCCCTTAATTCCGCGACACACTATCGATGCCTCGCACCGCAGTCTCTGGAGGTTTCGTTTCGTTTGTATCGATCAAGGCTGGCGGCCCGCGTTAACCTCACGTTTATAAACAGAGGCGAGTTTTTCCCGAGTGTTCCCGATCAAATTTTCACAGGGGCGCATAGGTAATATACGGCTTGCCATTGTTTCGGTCAACAGCCACGTTGTGGTTTAAATTAATGTTTTAAAGAAAGGTTGCCACAGTGTTTTAGAATATTAAGACATTAAAAGCCGTTTTCAATTATTTTGGCGAGCTGAACTTTTCGAAACGACTTGAATTTAAAACCAGTAGTCGAACTTTACCGAAATTTAAAATTCAGCAAACAAGTAAAGACAAAGACAACAAAATGAGGTTGCAAAGTAACAAAGACATTTTATTGTTTCGTGTGTCTGATTTTTTCAGATGACTCTTGTGTTGTATATATATTGCCCCCCTAAAAAGTTGATCACGAGCCGCCACTGGTGACCACTAATAGAATCATTACCGTACAGTTAATAGCTCTACGTAAAGAGCAAAAAAAGACGTTTTTTTTTCTGACACCAATGTCACGTTTGAAAGAAAAAAAAATTGACCTTTCCTAACCACCTAACCTATTATTGAAAATAGAAAAAAAAATAATTAGCAAAAAATTACTTGCCTGAAGAATACAATGCTTACATTTTCGACAAACCTTAATTGGGAAAATTCAAAAGAAATTCCATTTTTGAGTTGCTGCTACGCCCCCTAGCGACCATTTTTCGAACTTTCCAGTCATTTCTCTTAGCCGATTTACCTATAAATATTTTTACCCATAATTATGTGATCAACAGTTACCGAGTTATGGCCTGAGGCCATTCTTAATTGATCACCCTATCATATATATAAATGGTAGTGCAAAAATAAAAACAATTGGTGGTCAAAGGGCAAGTACGGTATTGCATGTAAAAAACATAGATGCGATCACGACCAACGAAGAAATTGAAGATGTTTTTCGATTTATTAGAGATGGAGAGAAAAATGGTGGATCTTTTAGAATAAGTAGTATACAGCCTGGGTATGGAGAAACACAAGTTGCAACAGTGCTTGTCAGTCAAGAAATTGGCAAAAGACTAACGCAGGAGGGCCAAATTAGGATAGGTTCAGTAAACTGCAGAGTGCGAGAGAGAATCGTGCTACTGCTGCTTGGCTATTAGCCACACAGCAAAGATGTAATAGACCCGATAGGTCCCATCTTTGCATAAACTGTGGAAAAGGAGACCACAAACAAAAGAAATGTGCAGAAAACACACGATGCCTCGTGTGTAATGTAGCTGGCCATAAACCACTGACGATCCCTTGTCTTGTATATCGAAAAGAGGTACAGAGGCTAAGAGAATCGTGGAAATTTTAGTACACAAAAATGAAAATACCTCAAGTAAACCTCGGTCGTAGACGTCCAGCACATGACCTGCTGATGCAAACTATAACCACAAATAAATTAGACCTAGTTTTAATAAGTGAACCTAACAAAAATACCGGCTGGTACCTGGATGATGATTTGGACGCTGCAATAGGTATGATGAACACAACAAGCGAAGTTTTTACGAACAGGCGAGGAAACGGCTATGTGTGGATAGAAAACTCAAAATTGGCGATATTTAGTTGTTATATATCACCCAATCTGACAACAGAAAGCTTTAACCACTTTTTGCACAAGCTTACTGAAAGTATAGGTAATATTAAGAAAAAATGCCTAATATGAGGTGATTTCAATGCCAAAGCCATGTTGTGGGGTTCCCCTGTAAATAACAGCAGAGGAGAAATACTTTCGTAATGGGCCTCGGAATTAGGCTTAGTAGTTCTTAACACCGGAAATACACCCACCTTTTGTAGGAGTGACAGTATACAGTACATAGACATAACATTTTCCTCAAGTAAAGTAGCTAAGAGAATAGTAATCTGGAAAGTATCTGAAGAGGAAAATCTTACAGATCATAACTACATATTTTTCGAGTTACTAGATAACAAATCAAAGACAGAGACGCAGAAGAAAGTGGTGCATAGAAGATGGAAAATTGAAGAACCAAAGATTGAAGATTTTACGAAGAAGCTAAAACGAAAGTTAAAAGATACAGAGAAAGCCACTTTAACATCCCAGAAAATGACAGACCTTTTGATTAATATCTGCAACCAGACCTTTAAAAAGAAGATCGGAAACGGTAACCGAAAGCCTGTATATTGGTGGACGCCACAAATTGCTGAAGTCAAGATCATGACATGCATTAACAAAACAGCAGAGACTACGGAAGCAGAAAAATACATAGCAAGTAACCAATACAAAAACAAAAGAAACTGCTTGAAAAAAGCTATACAAAAGGCGAAACTGGAGGCATCGAAAAGTGTGCTAGAGGAAGTGCAAAATGATATTTGGGGCATCAGCTTTAAATAGTTACTAAAAAACTTTGTCTGAGGCTATCGTCTCAACTATCAGATCAAAGTCAGGTATATGAGGCTGAAAGATTATTCCCGCAACACAGGAAAATAAACTGGAACAATATTGAAGTTAACGTCAGTGCATTTCGTTTTTTACCAAGGAAGAGCTTAAAGTAGCAATGGCCAAGATCAAACCAAAGAAAGCACCAGGTCCCGATAATATCACTCCTGAAATGTTACAATGTGTAGCAACTCATGCACCTGACGAACGTTTGAGTATGATGAATCGACAGTTACAGATAGGAAAATTCCCTAGAATGTCTTATTGGAAAAGCCATGCAAGCTAACACAAAACAGCAAGTCATATAGGCCTTTATGTTTACTTGATTGCATGGGCAAGATTCAAATTCAAATCATTTATTGCCATTTTGGTTATAAATATAACATTGGGTCGTCAAGTGGAAATATCAACAAAAAATTTAGAAATACTAACACTAACATTTAGTTACCTCGAGTTACCAGGACAGTCTGATGACGCAAAAAATACCAACACACACAAAAGACAATAGTTGACATAGACAAATAAGATTTAAAATAAATAGTCAAATAAGATCTAAAATAAATAAATAAATATAAGACTGTCTTACTAACAATACATACAACTATAACCTAGATCATTACATCTACAATTTTGATGTGCAAAGTACTCCTGAATAGAATAAAGTGGATGAGTATTAAAAAAGTGTTTTATGGCTCTCCTGAATTTATTAAAACCTACAATCCTTCTACTTGAGGGATGCAGTGAATTAAACACCTTCACTCCCATGTAGTAAGGGCCCTTTTCATATAACGCTGTGGAGTGACGGGATACAGACAGACCATCTTTATTCCTGGTGGTTATACCACTCGCTTGCATTGAACTATTTGACTTAAATTGATTATTATTTTTAAAAACAAAGCAGCACACACTAAACAAATACAATGAATAGTCATAATAAGCAAATCACAAAAAAGTGGAGCACAAGACTGAAGATAGTCCACATTGCAAATTGATCTCACTGCATGCTGCCCCAAAATATAATACCGTATGATAGTCGTGAATGAATAATATGCACGAAATGTCAACAATGAAGCACAACCAACAAGGCTTCTTATATTATAAATTGCGTAATTTGCTGATGAGAGCTTGCCACCCACCATTTCTCCATGGTTGTTCCAATTTAAATTTTCATTCAGAACAATGCCTAGTATTTTGTATTTTGAACTTGCTCTATTATATTATCTTTAACTTTGAGTGAGAATTTTTGTTCATAATTTACTCTATTTTGATAATTTATGAAATTAGTTTTGGTGGTGTTTAAAAGAAGTAAATTATTTAGGCACCATTCATTCATAATTTTAACAGTTGCGTTTGCCAATTCGAGAGCTGTATTTTCATCATGATGCGATATCACCACAGAGGTATCATCAGCAAACTACACAACAGACACATTAGGGGAGCCAATATGCATATTTAAATCATTACAAAAAGTAAAAAACAATATTGGTGACAATAAAGACCCCTTTGGTGCACTAGTGGGGATTGCAACAAAGTTAATAATATTATTTTTCTTGCATTTTATATGTACAACCTGAGTTCGGCCATGCAGAAAATATTTTATCCACTGCATCCACTTATGCACTACCCCTTACTCCTGTGCATTCAAGCTTTTTAAGTAAAATTCCATGATCCATTAAATTAAATGCCTTGCTTAGGTCAAAATAAATGCTCATAATGGTCATGACATCATCAAGAGATTCCAGTATGGAGGATATATGATCAAAAAGAGCTGTCTTGCTAGACTTATTGCTCAAAAAACCATGTTGAGAATTACTAAAGATGTATTCATTATATGTGTTAATGGTGTAGTTATAAGAAAAGCAATATTCTTTAAAACCTTACATGGAATCTCATCAAGTTCTGCTGATATTTTAGAACAAGTTATATAAATTATCTGTATAACTTCCAATTCATCAACTGGAGTTAAGAAAAAAGAATAATTGGAACCACCTCTGTACACACATTGGTCCCTGATAAGTCCCTTTTGCATATTAACTGAAGGACACTGACTAAAAAATTTGTTAAACATATCACAGATCTTACCTGCATCAGTGACTGTTTCCCCATTGCTTTCAAGTTCAAAAGTGGTTGTTGATCCATCATGCCCTGTCGCTTGTTTCAATATATTCGAATGCTAGAGCATTTGCTTAAGAGTAGACTAACTGAGGAAATAGAAAGAAGTGGAGGACTTGCCCATACACAGTACACTTTCGTGGAAGGTAAATCCACAGTCGATGCTATGGCAAGGGTTATTGAAGAAGCAAATAAGGCAAAGAACTATGCATGGCAAAATAGGACGCTGCTTCTATTAGTAACAATAGATGTAAAAATACATTTAATTCTGCACCATGGGAGGGAATAGCAGAGGCAGAGAAAAGGAACATACCACCTTATATGATGTGCATGACTACTAGCTATCTCTCAGAGAGAAAGCTGTTAATCGAGAATGAATATTCAATGGATGTAATGTGTGGGGTACCGCAGGGCTCAGTACTAGGACCCCTCTTTTGGAATATTTACTATGATGATATATTGTGACTTGAGATGAGACAAAACATAGTAATTGTGGGCTACGCTGATGACTTAGCAGTAGTAGTGAATGGCAAGACCGAGAAAATTGTAGAAGCAACTGCTAACATTGCTATACAAAGAATTGGGGAGTAGATGAGAAAAAAGAAACTGCAGATTGTACCAGAAAAAACTGAAGCAGTGTTATTAGCAGATAGGAAGGAAGATGAGCAAGTAACCATCGAGGTACAATACAAGGAAATCAGCATGATGCAGGAAATTCTGGGTGTATTCTTCGAGAGGGGAGCAAAAATGAAGCAGCATATTCTTAACACCTGTCAAAAAATGGAGAGGTCCGCCATGGCTTTACAGCAACTAATGCTAAATTCAGGAGGCCCACTCTCGAGCAGTCGAAGGCTACTGAGTGCAGTAAAACACTCCATTATGCTATATGCAGCGCCTATATGGCATGAGGTGCTTAATCAGAAAAAGTACAGAGCGATGTTCCAGAAGGTGCAAAACAAACTTGCTATACAGATATGCAGTGCATTCCGTAGCGTATCTACAGAGGCTGTACTGGTACTGGAAGATATAATCCCTCTTGAACTACAAGCACAGGAAAGAATGCGGGGGTATGGAAAGGACAGGAATATTAGAGCAGCAGAACAGGAAATCACACTGAACACATGGCAAGCCTGATGAACTGAACTGAATAACAAAGGACAATGGACAAAAAAAATTGATACCGGATATAGCACCAGGGGTTAAAAGAAACTGTGGGGATTTAAACAACCACCTCACACAAGTGCTATTGGGACACAGTTGCTTCAAACAATACTTCCACAAAGTTAAGATAAGTATATATATATATATATATATATATATATATATATATATATATATATATATATATATATATATATATATATATATATATATATATATATATATATATATATATATATATATATATATATATATATATATATATATATATATATATATATATATATATATATATATATATATATATATATATATATATATATATATATATATATATATATATATATATATATATATATATATATATATATATATATATATATATATATATATATATATATATATATATATATATATATATATATATATATATATATATATATATATATATATATATATATATATATATATATATATATATATATATATATATATATATATATATATATATATATATATATATATATATATATATATATATATATATATATATATATATATATATATATATATATATATATATATATATATATATATATATATATATATATATATATATATATATATATATATATATATATATATATATATATATATATATATATATATATATATATATATATATATATATATATATATATATATATATTAGAACTATATGGAAAATCAATGACAACTTTTTGAAAGTTTGGTTAGGAATGTAAGAGGCATCAATCTAGCTTCCTAAAATATTTTCAGAATTGCAATTTTATAATTTTATAAAAGAAAAATTCCACGATGATTTAAATTACATGTCCTACCTTTTCCTGTTTTTGAAATATAAATTAATTTAATCCAATTTTTAAATTAATTAAATTAAAAAAAATAATTAACAGGGAAAGCAATAACAATCCTATTGATAATCTTTATGCATTAGAAGGGAGTGTTCTCTCTCTTTAAAGAAGTGCATCTCCTAGGAGACTTTTTGTCAATTTTCTCAGTTGCCTTTAAAAATAAAGATATCAAACCTGGTATATTTATAATCGGTAGGGAGGAATAGGAAGAGGATCATTTAATGAAATAATAATTTTTAATGATTTTTTTAAAAAACTGATATTCTTCTTACTTAGTTCTTTTGTATTTCCTCTAGTTTAGGCTGAAGATAGGTGTCAAAATATAAAAAATATATTTAATTGAATTAATTGTTTAATCGAATTTTACTCCGGAAAGTGGATAGTTTAAATGGAAAAAATTAAACAAGGTATTTTTTTGCTGAATAGTTAGGTTTGGGGTTAACATTGGGTTTTTACGTAACACCAGGTAGTATTGGCTTAGCAGATTTGGCAATATCTTACTGAATAAAAACTGTAATTAATAATGCACATCACTCAGCTTCAAGTGGCTGCTATGGTGACAAAGCAACTGTTAAAAAAAGTCTACAGAACCTTTTTCGTAGTATTTATTATATAAAAAAGAGAAAACAAGTTATTGCACAAAAACCAACTTCTTGTATCTAATTTGTATATTATTATTTTGTAATAATACTATATTTGTTTTAATATGTAATATGTATATTATATATTATATTTTTTTTGTATTGTATAATTAATGCTGAATTTATTAAAATTGTAAACTGGTGTCACCATGGAATGAAATAAATAAAAAAATAAATACTTAGGGATCACACTTTTATCACACATTATATTGTATTGGTCTGTCTCCAATTGTGCAGTGTACATTAAAGGAAAACATGTCTAGCCCCTTCTTTGCATGGCTGGGGGTCAAAATTTTAATTATGTAATTATGCTGTTAAGCTCTGAATACTTTATAATTTCTGATTTACTAAATTTGTTTAATCTAATTTTAATCATTCGACTTTACATCTGATTTTTTAAGCCTTTCTAATCCCCATTTTTTTCATCCTATCTGTCAAAATGAGGATGTCAAGAGTATACAGTCCAAGGTATTCATTAGCTGGATGGCAGCTGGAATGGAGGAAGGAAGGTTGAGAAAAGATAGTCTACAGTCCAAGTGTCTTTAAGGCAATATAGAGCAGTTTTTGCTCTTGTGCAGAAGTATGGAGATGGCCTAGAGCTGCTTTCGCAAGAGTGGTATCCCAGGGTCAAGTTCCTCTATCAAATGTTGAGAAGGCAATGCACTAACAATATCATGACAAAAAATTGGCTCAGCAATAAGCACATAGACACAGCAACACTTGAATGGCCAATAAGTAAAAGTCAGCAGATACAGCAGAGAAATGACATTAATATTCTAACAATTAGAAATAACTGTCAAACTCATTAGAACTTGTATTTATAACATTAATTTATCTAGAAATGATTATTTGCTAAGTTAATCAGGGGGGTGGTTATATATTCTGACTCCTAATATATTTAAATTTTAGTATATGACCCATTATATGACATGTTTATAATTTGTTACTTAGTGTTTTAATAGATTACCTAGCTGAAATATATTTCATTTCATTAATGAAAGTCACTAACCCCCGAGCTAACCACTTACATAATTAGAAATGTCTGCTTACTTTCGTAGTCCGATTCTTACTCATTATCTACCACATTATAATACCTAATGCTATTCTTGCTGAATACTGTATATACATAAAAAAGTAAAATAAGTTAGAACCAATTTAAATTAAAAAAAATTCTTACCTTCATAACACAATGCCACAAAATCTCCATCCTTCTGGTTTTGTATTTTCCATCTAAGTAGCCACTGACCCTCTTTAATTTCTTTGAAGAATAAAGTTGCAAGTGGAACTTCTCGTATTTCATAGTAATTTGCTTCATCTTCCATAACACATTCATTTACTGTGCTAGCACTGTGACTAGTAGAAATAGAATTATCAACATTTTTGTAAATATGTTCAAAGCTACCAACACAGTTCTTTTTGGCACATTCTTCCTGTCCTGCAGAAATTACCTTTCCTGTATATTCCGAATTTGTAGGTTTTTGTATTACATTGTCATCAATACATTGTATAGTTTCATTTGAAAAATCTTCCTTAAATGAAGTAAATTCTACTTTTTCAATTGTTTCCTCAGCCATATTATTGGAGTTTTAAATTCTCATAAGGCCATGTACTACTACTTCCACTTATACTGAAGAATAATTTCATTGTACTTCATTTTATATATCACAACATTTTTTTCTTAGTTGATTTGCACCCCGATTTTTATTCCCCTTTTACTCATCCATTGTCTTTTCGAAAGATTATTCCCGATCTGGTATTCAGAGCGTTTCCATGGAGACAGACTATCTGGCGACATTTCGAAAAAGGTCAAAAAAATTGAAAAGCTCTAGCCCTATTTCTTATAACACTCTGTGTACTATCTATTAACATTAAGAAATACAAGTTACTAAAATTGTTTATTGAAAAAAAAAGGAGTATATAATTAACTATATCTCAATTAGCAATTTATAATAACCGAGACATCTTGAATGAATGAAAATTATATTTGAGATTAAGATTAATTTGTTTTGTTTATTATTTGTAGTCACAGCTGTTTTTGGCATATTATTTTGACGTTTTATCACATATATTGAATGGCAGAATCAGGGCGTTATTATTCTATACTGTTATCTGATGTGATAGAAAGAGACAAAATTAGGCTTATGGTTAATAATCCAAAAAAGCAAAGTCCAAAATTACAGCGCGGAACACAATGAAACTTCCATAATTCTTTAACGTAAAACGAAACTTAAAAAGGAGGTACGCATTTGTGGTACAAAAATAGGTGATAATTTCAATGTTGGAACTAAATATAATCGTTTATAACCTATATTTAAAAAAATATCTAACAAAACACCCGAAAAACACAGAGATAAAAATTAAGTTTGAGGTAAATGGACAGAAGCGTATGCGTAACTTTTATTGTGTTCCGCGCTTAACCGAACTCGCCATAAAAGTGCTAAAACACGGAACACAATGAAAATTACGTGTTTCGTCATTCGCTTCCGTCCATTTAGGTCAAACTTAATTATTCTTTCTGTATTTTTCCAGGTTTTGTTAGATACCCATTTTTGTACTACAAAAGTGTACTTCCTTTTTAAGTTTCGTGTTTGTGAGTTAGTTTTTAGGTAAAACGAATACGGAAGCTGTATGGTTTCGCGCGTAATCTATCTTTTCTAATGTGGGCTATGGGGCTGCAGCCCCCCAAGGAGGAAACATATATGCATATGATGGCAAGGCATAATAAATTTTTAGGTATTAATTGTAATTTTTTGATCATCAAAAATTATGAGTTTCCAAGCTGAAAACCTCCTTGCGCTACTGGCGTAAGGCAATAATGTCTACAAAAGAATACAATCTATGAATTATTCCTTCAAGATTCAACCCAAACCACGGTTTTTTACAGTGGCGTGGCGTTGCATACATTTGAAATATACGCGGTTTCTCAACATTTGTGCCCTGTAAAGGTTAGGTTGTTTAATGCAACGAAGTGTATTAGGTTGTTTAATGCAACGAAGTGTATTAAACTTAAAACAGAATTATGTTTTCGAAATGTTTTTGCAACTCTTTCAAAAGTTTATCATAGTATCATATGTATAGTAAATATCTTTATTTAATTGAGTATGTGCACTACGTAATTTCAGAATTTGTAGAAATTACCGGTCGGGTCTAGACCCGGATCCGGCCCGAAGGCGGGTTCGGTGTGGGGTTGGGCTGAAAGTTGTCGGGCGGAAAGTCGTCGGGCTTGAATCGGGCCGGGCTCTACAAGCGTAGCTCCGATTTTAAATAATTATTGAATGAACTTTTTTTTCCTTCTACGAGGGAAGTAAAAGCAAAATATTAGTATTTTTTAAAAGCATATGCTAAAATATAAATGTTATAAAAAGACATGGGAATCGTTGCCGGTTTTTCGAAATTGTTGATACGCATTTGTTGAAAATCATCTGACTAAACTTGTGTTTTGTATTTTAGTTCTTTGCATATGCAGACAGACAGGAAAAGGAAGTGCTAGTTGTTCATGTTTGGCGCGTAGTGTGCACATTGTGCAAATCGACATCAAATTGGGCAAAATTGTGCACTTTGCAACATCCCTGGTTTTCTTTCTTCGTAGATACCACATATTTTCCAAGGCCTTTAAACTCTAATGTTAACAGACCTTGCATATTTTCAATAAAGACGAGAATTACCAAATAGACACCCTCCAATAAATATCCTCGATTGGTATTAGCCAATACAATATACACACACAAGATATACTTTTTTACACCGCTTCACAAAAAGGGACTAATAAGGGGTATCCAAAACGCAATACCATTTTGGCTTGGGCTCCCTATAGTGAACTAGCCGGCTTTACAACGAAAATTTTACGGACATTGTTTATAATTGGCTGAAATAAACCTGTATAAAGTATGAATTTGGTCTGAGATATTAGAAAAGGCTAATTAACGGGTGTATCGAAATCTGTACGGACGCAAGGTACGTTATGATTGGCCAGACGTCACGTCACTCAATCAGAGATTTTGACTGGAGTGTGTCTCTTCAGTAATTAGAATAATTAGATGCTCCCATTGAACTCTACAGACTCCGCTCGATAATCTGCCTTTTCAAACATATTATATACGTTTATATCGGCCGAGTATAAACAATTCCGTTAAATTTCCGGTGTGAATAGCTTGGCCTCTCAGTGATAGGGAAGGTGATACAGTTACATTGCAAACGGTGTGTGTTCTAACCGCGTTTCGGGCAATAATATTTTTAATTTTTTTTAAACAAAACTTAAAATTTTGTATGTAGCTCATTGTTAGGCTCTTTTTTTGAGATGATGTAAAAAGTTTATTTATATTAAAGCAAGTTTTTTTTAACACAACCTAAACTGTTAAGTTAACTATCGTTATAGAAGAATCGTGCTGGCGATTACTTCGCAGCAAAGCCATTGAAACAAGCAAGCAGGCAAGCAACTATCGTTAGAGTTATTAAGGTACCAAGGGTATTATAAGGCTAATAACGCTTAAACTAGACATAGTTTTTTATTGTGTTTCATGCTTAATTAATTCGGAATTTGGTTGGCGCGCTGTCTCTACAGCTAAAGTACGGAACACTATTCGTTTTGTCCATTCACGGTAGTGGTGGCTATTCAGGTGAAGTAGGTGAAGTGCTACTTCACCAGGAAAAAAAAAACAAGCAAACATCTAATTATATTTATTATATATCTCTTAAAATTTAAGTTTTGCATTCATTTATTCACCTAAATGGCAAAACATAAATTGTACATCTCGAATAAATATTTTACTTTACCGTTGGCGGCATGTCTTTTTAAAACTTTCAATCGAACTTTATTATAACAACTATAACAGTGGCGCAAACCGCTTCGACTTTGGAGGTGCTATATTTAGTTTATGATTTTCCTACTACATTGCCATGATAACGCGTACGCAATGACGTCGACCGCATGGAAGATTAATGTTAACCAGCGCCATACAACGCTCCTGGTGAACTGCTAACGCAGTACACTACACCCACGTGTCGTTCAGTTTGGGGTGGTTGTTTACTTTTGTTTTCGTGGATTTCGCTGCAATCGGTTAGTTCCTTTGCAGTTTATTTGACTGTTTTGTGTTATATTTATTTATGGTGTTGTTACAACTTTATTTGGTATCGGGTTTATTAATTTACATTATTGATGAATCCGATCACGGATGTAGTTTACATTTTGTTGGAAACTCCATTTAATCGGTGGAAGGAACAAGATCAGAGTTTTAATCGTCATCCTGGTTTTCGGCGTACAAATGGTTGTGTAGTAGTCAAATATTACAAAAATTGTCTTGCTGGCCTTGTTTACTAGTTTCCAATAAATATTCAGTGTGGAATTAGGAAGGATTTGCAGGTATGTTAAATATATGAAGGTCTTTACATAAACATGAAGCCGATTAAATAGACTATTTATGTGCTTGGTAATTGACGCAGTTTTGTACCTTGCAAAATAAGAGTTAGTCAATAAACAGTGAGTCAATAAATAGGGGGAATTTTAAAAAGCTTTTAGGTTTATTAATATCGAGAAGTTCCCAAGAACTAAAAGATCATCACAAAAAAATTAAAAATGTTTTTACTGGTGACTCGAAAACTATTCAAAACGAAATAATTAATTATTAATTGAATTTAATTGAATGGATTTCTGATTATTTAAATTATCATGTAAAAAGTGAAATATTGAACACACATTTTTTGGATGACACCACTGATATTACAGAAACCTCCTAGTGCTCCATAATTTTAAGATACGTTAATTCAGAAGGTTCAGTAGTCGAGAGATTCTTAGGATTTTATAATGTCAGCTCCGATAGAACGTCGGAGAATTTATATTCTCTATTGGATCAAATTTTGGACCAATTTGACTATAAACATAAATTAATCCATCCATCTAAATGGTCTTCAAAAAAAAAAAAGAAAAAGCTCCGCAGGTTGTATTTGTCCTGATGCTGGAAAGTTTTAAAATATTTCTAAATGTCAAAATTTTTGCAAGCCTTAGTGGCATCCCCTCATACGAGGCGTATACCAACAATTACAGAAACTTATTGGTCTTCAAATTCGAAGTTAGTAAATGTGATTGTTCAAGTTGCGTTCTTCAAAAAAAATCGTTTGACATTCATTTTTGCATATCTTATATAAAACGCTGTCGTGAGGCGCTCTGTAAAACTTATACCATGTTTGATAAAGCAGATTCTATTACAGAAATAAATCATTACAAACGTGAGCTTGCTAAGCTTTCACCTGAAGAAATTGGGGCCAAGTGTAGAACTCTTTTTTATGAAATATTGGACCATATTTTAATGGAAATGACACTAAGCTTTCAAGACTCTGAAAAACTTACATTTTTATGTTTGGCAGATTCTGCTAAATTTTTCGAATATAGTTTAAATTTTCCGACTGGCTCGTTGGAAAATTTATTACAGTTATATGGGGAAATATTTTCTAAAAGTCAACGGCTTAAAAATGAGCTTGGTTTTATTTTTGCCAATGACATTAATTGGAATATATCTCTGCCAGAGCAAGTGAAAAAAATTAATGAGAATAAAGATATTTTAACCTAAGCATATAAAGTGTTTTCCCTTATTTTGACAATACCGTCGACAAGTGCTTCAGTGGAAAGAAGTTTTTCTTGCCTCAAACGTGTAAAAACTTATTTAAGAAATACAATATCTCAAAAAAGACTTACTTCTCTAGGTAATATTTCAATTCAAAAAGAATTTCTGGAGGAGATTAGAGCAACTCATCGATTTTATGAGGATGGTATAAATAAATTTGCTGCTATGAAGGATAGGAGAATTGATTTAGTATACAAAATTAAGATAAGTCGTAAAAAAATATTTTAATTTTTCGGTGTTTTCTTAGGTACTTTTTTGAAACAAAGGTTATAAACGATTATATTTAGTTCAGATGTCAAAATTATTACCCATTTTTATATCATAAATGTGTACTTCCTTTTGAAGCTTTTGTAGGTTAGTTTTTACGTTAAACATTTACGCACGTTTCATTGTGTCCCTAGCATAACGAGTTATGTTTCAACGTGTACAGTCGCACATTTTGTGCCCAATTGGATGTCTATTTGCACAATTTGCCTACGACACGCCATATTGGCACAATCAGCACTTCCTGTCTTTCAAAGTACAAAGAACTAAAATACAAAAACAAAACAGTAAGTTTAGTCGGATATTTTTTAACAAAAGGGTATCAACATTTTCGAAAAACCGGCAACGTCACTCGTTTTCTGAGGGGTATTTGGTTGGATTGCCTATGCCGCCAAACTTTTTAAATGGTATTAGACTAGAGAGACGTCGTCGATGCTATTGGATTTAAGGGCAGCTTAGCGCAGATAGCAAATGAGAGTTGGACAAGGACGTCATAGAAAGGTATTACCATTTTTAATTTATCTAAAATTTTCAAAGTTTAACAAATATTATTACTTTTAGTGGGAGTTTATAATTAGTTTGCTGTATTAACTTACGTTTTCATTTATACGTATTCTCAAAATCCGAAAATAAATCATAACGCCGCAACGGTCTCCACGACTACTTGAGAACATGGCTTAATATAATTTAGAAAAATGTACAGAATGCGCAAGGCAGTGAATTGGGCAATTTACGCGCTATAGGGGTTCCCGTTCAGCCTGCCTCTCCTTCAAAGGTCTTATTATTTTTAAAATAGTGACAAATATGTTCCTATAAAATAGACAAAAAAAAACAATATTTACGGAGCAGTCTTGTTTAAAATAGTATAAGTTTTGAACACTAAGTAAGCTGTCATGAGAAAAAATAAACTGTAGATAATTCTTAAAATTTCAAATATTTTTTTGCGATGAAACAACTGATATAAGCACTAAGAATAAATGGTTTTTTATTGATAAAACCTTTCCTTTATTAAACTGTGTTTGAACGTTCTCTAGTTAAAATTGTTAAAAGGCGCAATTGGATAAGACTTCAAACAAGCTATATGTGGAAACTAGGATTTTTTTATTGAGTATCATGTTGGGTGTGATCTAAGATTTAAATACTTAAATTTAAATAGAGTATATTTAATATAAAGGTTTTGTAAACATTTATTTTTAACTTTTTTTTAATTCTTTAAGATTAATGTGACAAATATTTTTCTATAAAATAACAAAAAAAAAAACAATATTTACGGACTAGGCTGTTTTAAAATAGTATAAATGTTGGACATACACACGGTCATGAGAATAAATTAATTGTAGATAATTCTTAAAAATTCAAATATTTTTCGTTTCTTTGGGATGAAACAACTGACAGTAAAGAATAAATGTTTTTTTTATATACTAGATCCTTTTTTAAAAATATTTTTTGAGCATTCTGGAGCACTGGCATGCCGAGTTTTTTGCCACCCCCCCCCCGCAACACTTCTTGTGGGCCCCTGCATAATTTCTCAAAAAAAAAACCGGTAAACAACAAATGTCATAAATTTATTAACAAAAACCGCAAAATAAAATCAAAAATAACTTTAATAAAAAAGGGAACGAACGATATAAATTTTGAGGTATAGGTAATCTAGTATAGGTAATCTAACAAACACAAAACAAAAATTAGCTAAATATTAAAAAATAATAACTATACTGCGATTTAAACAAAACTAAAAAATAATAAAAAACAAAGAGTACAATCGTTTTCTTTGGAGGTTGTGTTTTTGTATTGACTAGATAAATACTTATCAACTAGTTCGTCAATATTTACTTCTCTAGCCCGTTCGTGTTCTATTGAGATAAGAGCTAGAGAACTAAGACGAATGTGAGTCATGGTCGACCTAAGGACATTTTTAATTCATTTCAACTTTAAAAATTATTTTTCCGATTGAGCTGAAGTTACAGGAAAGACAAAGAATAAGTGGAATGCAGAACAGTCCTGGTATACTGCTTAACAATAATTAATTTTTTACGAAATTATAGTTTGCGAATTCACGAGTTGTATTAAGGTTTTTAATATTATACAATAATGATTTTATCTGAATTAGCTCAGTTGCTAGTTTACAAGTTAAATCATTTGAATATTTCTTCACTAATAAGTAAGAGGGTAAGGTTGGTTTGGGAGAGGGGAGATTGTGGGATTGAGGGTAACGAGAAGGCAGATAAGCTTGTTAGACTCGGAGCCGCCAGCACATAT
Organism: Kuschelorhynchus macadamiae; assembly: GCA_030620095.1. Taxonomy (NCBI): domain Eukaryota; kingdom Metazoa; phylum Arthropoda; class Insecta; order Coleoptera; family Curculionidae; genus Kuschelorhynchus; species Kuschelorhynchus macadamiae. The sequence continues at coordinate 529,544 of JAUTXW010000588.1, forward strand.
GTGGGACCATAACCGGCTTTAGGTATAGGCAGCAGATAAGGACTGCACTCGACGAATGGGCGCACCAAGAACTGCGACGTGAGTGGGACCAGTTTGAAGTTGATAGGCAAGCTAAAGATTTCATTGTGAAGTCCGATAAAGGCCGAAAACGCGGGACAGGAAGACCCTGAACTCCATCGTACGAGTAGTAATGGGACAATGTCACATTTTCATTTTTCTTTGTTTATATGATCGTTCCGATTGTAAATTACCCGCCTTTCCATGTGACTCCCTATAAAATATATAGGTTAGATCGTTTAAGGTCTCTGAGGTTTTTGCCATGTACATTTCCAAAATTATAGAAACATAGTTTTGTTACCCCAATTTTCAAATCTGGAGATGCTGATGACGTTGGTAATTACAGAGGGGTGCGCATTCAGTCTGCAATCCCTAAACTATTTGACAGTCTAGTTTTTGACCAGCTCACCTGGAACTGTAAACGGATGGTTCATGATAGCCAATTTGGTTTTTGCAAGGTTAAATCAACCACTGATAATTTAGCAGTCTACAAAATTGCCTTGTTAGAGGCTTTGGAGAGGGGTGAACAGGTTGATGCTGTTTACACCGACTTCTCAAAGGCCTTTGACAGGGTAAACTTTAAAATTCTTCTGGCCAAGTTGAAGGCTATGGGTTTTTCTGAGCACCTAATTGAGTGGCTGGAGAGCTTTCTCACAGGCAGAACTCAGGCCGTGAAGGTAAATAACGATATATCCTCAACTACTGAGGTAACGTCAGGGGTTCCCCAAGACTCCCATTGCGCCCCACTCCTGTTTATTCTATTCGTCAATGATACTGCTGAGATTCTACAACAAACGCGGTGTCTCATGTTTGCGGATGATCTAAAGATATTTAAGGTTAGCAAACAGGAGGGGGACGCATTGGAGTTCCAACATGATCTGAACTCTCTTTCGTGGTGGACGCAGGATAACCACTTGAATGGAATGTTGGAAAGTGCTTTCATATAAGTTTTTTTCGTTCCAAACAAAGATTTCCAACAACTTACTCCAAGATCATTAAAGACTTGGGAGTTGTATTTGACAAAAGGCTAAATTTTAACGAGCATGTATCTGAGGTGAGTGTGAAGAGTATGCGAATGTGAGAAATTGTGATGCATTCTCGGTTCGGACCACAAAGGTGGTGTATTGCTCCCTCGTTAGATCGTGTATTGAACATGCAACTGTTATTTGGTCGCCTTTTTATCAAAGCCATAAAGACCAGATTGAAAAAGTGCAACACCGTTTTCTTAGATTTATGACATTTAGGATGTCGACATACTGAATTCAGTAAACTTAAGTACGCTGAAAGTAGGCGTTGCATGTTTGATGTGTGCTTTGTATATAAACTTCTGCACGGAATGATTGATTCACCACATTTGTTATGCAAAATAGGACGACATATACCCGGGAGGAGGCTGAGAAATAGTGATTTATTTTATGTTCCATTTCACTCAGCTAATTATGGCTTACATTCGCCCATTGGTAGGACTCTAAAGTTGCTTAATTCAATCGGCTCTAGAATTGACATATTTAACTGCAGTCTTTCTGACTTCAAGAAAATCATTGTATCCCAGTTATTGTGATTTGATATTTATTTATATTACTCGCTCTAGGGTCTCTGTTTTAGATTAATATGTATATACATATTTAAGTTTGTTGATGTACACATATTTATTGTAAACAATTTTTATAAAAGGGGGTTAACCGTAAATTTCGTAAAATAAAAAATGTCGATTAATCGATATAGATAAATTTATTTATTTTTGAAATAAATTATTTTAAAAACTTAGGTTTTAACTATACGAAGCTTTATTGTAGAAATCAGTTTTAAATAATTGTCTACCTTTTTGCTGCAGTTCTTACTACATGTTTTGATATAAGTATTTTCCTTAGAATTCAAATTTTAAAAAATAACTAGTTAGTTAAGAAGTAACTAGTTACTTTTACATTTTAAGAGTATCAAGTTATTTTCAAGGTAACGTGGTTAAAATATTTAGTTCAATGTCAGTTTACTTTGGAATGACTCCCTTACTTCGGAAGCAACTAGTTTTTCGTTCTACCTCTTTTGTAGGAGTAAATGGTTGATTCGGTCATATATATATATATATATATATATATATATATATATATATATATATATATATATATATATATATATATATATATATATATATATATATAATACCGATACCCCCCAAGGAAACTGCCTGATGAGCCTTGCCGGGGCAGATACCACGGTAACAGATGGCACCTTGGCCCTGGAAACAAACATAGCGTCATGTTTTGGTCGATTCTCGACAAAATGGTGAAGGAGTAATCCTTACCGTTACTGGTTTCGTTTTGTATAACTTTTTACGACCAAGAACCGCACAGAAATTGAAATTTCTGTTTCTCTTTTATTTTTGCACAGATGTGTCGTCTTGTGCTCCAAAGTAGGTCGCATCTAAAGCGATTTAGCTGCACCATAGTACCTACAGATGGCGACACTGGTTGCCTATTTCCCTCGTCGACTTTCAAAGTCGAATGACATGACACCTTGTTTGTTTCAGGGTTTGGGTATTTCGGTTTTAATACCGATACCCCCAAGGAAACTGCCTGATGAGCCTTGCCGGGGCAGATACCACGGTAGCAGATGGCACCTTGGCCGTGGAAACAAACAGCGTCATGTTTTGGTCGATTCTCGACAAAATGGTGAAGGAGTAATCTTACCGTTACTGGTTTCGTTTTATATATTTATATTATATATATATATATATATATATATATATATATATATATATATATATATATATATATATTATATACATATATATATATATATATATATATATAATATACATATATATATATATATATATATATATATATTATATATATATATATATATATATATATATATATATATATATATATATATATATATATATATATATATATATATATATATATATATATATATATATATATAAAATATATATGTATATATACAGGGTTATTCACGCAACCCGTTCATTAAAAGTTTTTGATGATGCCATTTAGATAAAAATTTCAAATTTTGGGATTAAGGTAAGGTCAAGGGGTACTTCTTTTTTGAAATATTTTCAACTTCCTGTCACTTCCGGTTTAACCGGAAGTTGGTATCAACTTGCTTATTTTAAATGGAACACCCTGTATTTTATGATATTTTTGGATTCTACGGAGAATATTAATGCTATTTTATGTAGCATGTCCTATACCTAGGTTCAAGCGTCCTTAAGATATTTGACCTTGAACCGAAAATGAGCCTTGGGGGTACCAAATTTTAGAATCTCATATTTTTGTAAGTTTTGAAGATATAATCTTCACATTTTCAAAGCTGCTCCGTTTTTTTAAATGGGACACCCTATAACTTTATGCATTATCAAATGTAGAATTTCTATCTTTCTATCGAATTGTATTAAGGTTCCCAATACCTATTCGTAACCATTTTCGAAATAATTGGGTTTTATAAAAATATCGTATGTATTTGCTTAAATGTTTACATGTTCCAATGGTGAGACATGGAAAAACCATTGAGATCCAATATCCAATATGACAGATGTTTAGTATGCGTTATTTATCGAAAGCTGTCAGTGATAAACTAAATCTTCTAAATCGAAATGGAAGAATACTCAAACGCTGATATTCTCAATCTATTTTATATTCATGGAGAATGTTATAAAATTTTGGAGAGAACCTATCGAGTGTTTAATGAACGCCACCCTGATTTGCCGCCAATGAACAAGTCAAAATTCAAGAGGATTGAAACGAACTTTTAGCGTTTTAGCAAGGTTAAAGTTACAAAAAATGTTCCGAAACCAGTAACAAATGCCGAGGATAACGTAATAAACACATTAGCTTATTTCCACGCAAACCCGCAAAGTTCAATACCGTCTGCACAAAACGATTTGGGAATTTCTTCATCTGTCCAAAGAATCTTGAGCGAACATCATATGCACCCTTATTCCTTCCAAAACGTGCAAGCCTTAAGACCTGGTGATGACGTCCGAGGAGTAGAATTATGCGAATTCATGTTTTTGAAATTTCAAGAGGACCCTCAATTCCTTTCAAAAATATTTTGGACCGATGAAGCGAAATTTTCTACAGAAGGAATAACAAATAGAAGAAACGAACATTTCTGGGCAGCAGAAAATCCGCACGCTTTACGCGAAACGCGTCCTCAAGAGAGGTTTAGCTTCAATGTTTTCGGTATAGTATTAAATGATCAGGTACTGTATTTATGAAGACAATTTAAACAGTGATAAGTATTTGGAAATTCTACGAGGGACGGTTTCTGACTTTATAGAAGAAATTCCTATTGGTGGGCTGCAAAATTATTAGTATCAATTAGATGGGGCACCAGCACATAATTCCGCTGCATTTATCTCCAATTATCTCAAATTTTTGAAGATCGCTGGATTTGTCCCAATGGCCCTTGGAGATGGCCCCTGCGATCGCCTGATTTAACACCCCTAGACTTTTATTTATGGGGATGTATAAAAGGTAAAGTCTATGCTTCCCCAGTAAATAACCAACAAGATTTACTGGACAGGATACGAACAGCTTTTGCCGAATTAGAAAACGTTATATTTGTTATAATTCAATTTTATTATTGTATTTATTTATTGTTGATTGTTAGATTACTATAATTTTTAAGGTCACTAAAACAAGTTTAGAACAGTCTCGAACTTAGTAGATATGGTTAAAAATAATGTAAACAATTTATTACATCTTTTATAACTTTAACTTTTCCGAAACGAAAAACTTTCGTTTCAATCCTCTTCAATTTTCTCTTGTTCATTGGCGATAAATGAGGATGTTTTTCATTAAAAACATGGCACGTTCTCTCCAATGTATAAAAATAGACAAATTCAATAAAAAAAATAGAAACCTAAGATTATTTACCGATTGTCTGCAAAATATGAAGATTATATGTTCAAAACTTACAAAAATATGAGATTTTAAAATTTGGCACCCCGAAGGCTCATTTTTGGTTTAAGGTCAAGTATCTTAAGAACGTTTGAATCTAGGTATAGGACATGCTACATAAAATAGCATTAAAATTCTCCGTAGAATCCAAAAATATCATAAAATACAGGGTGTTCCATTTAAAATAAGCAAGTTGATACCAACTTACAGTTAAACCGGAAGTGACAGGAAGATGAAAATATTTCAAAAAAGAAGTACCCCTTGACCTTACCTTAATCCCAAAATTTTAAACTTTTATCTAAATGGCATCATCAAAAACTTTTAATGAACGGGTTGCGTGAATAACCCTATATATATATATATATATATATATATATATATATATATATATATATATATATATATATATATATATATATATATATATATATATATATATATATACATACAGGGTGTCCCAAAAGGTACTGATTTGATTAAAATATCGCGATTTAACTATACTTGCCTTAGTCCAAAAGTTAATATTACGAAAGATACAGGGTAATTAAGTTAAAATTTTATTTTCGATTTTTTAAAATAATATTCCTGGTTTTTGAGATATCAAAGTGACAATTGGCGATAACGGATTATTTATAGCCAGTAACAATAATACGCCTTCAATTTTGATGTAACTTGTAGAGGGCGCTACGAGCGCTACTTTTCGCTCTTAAAAATGTAACTTTTTTAGATACAAAATTATGGAACGTTGTATAGAAAAAATGGGTTCTATTGCCTTTTCTCCCAAAAAAATCTATACTTTATAAATGTATCTAAAGTTCACCATTTTCGAGATATTTGCTGTTTTATTACTTAATGATGCAGCCGTATTCATCATTTAGCATACTACAAGTTTTATCATTTTTATAAATTTTAATAAATCGTTCAGAAATAAAGCTAATATATTTCTTTGCAACAGATGCATTAATTCCAATTGATTCTTGTTTGATAAAAGCTTACTTTATAAAAATGATAAAACTCGAATATCCTAAATGATGAGTACACGGGGCTATTTCAAGTAATAAAACACTAAATATCTCGAAAACGGTAAAATTTAGAGAGATTTATAAGGTATAGGTTTTTTGTGAAGAAAAGATAATAGAAAATATTTTTTCTATACAAAAATTCCTAATTTTGTATTCAAAAAAGTTAGAACATTTTTAAATACAGCAAGTAACGCGCGCTCCTAGCGCCCTCTACAAGTTACATCAAAATTGAAGGCGTATTATTATTATTACTGACTATAAAAAATCCGTTATCACCAATTTTCACTTTAATATCTCAAAAACCAGGGATATTATTTTAAAAATTCGAAAATAAAATTTTAACTTAATCACCCTGTATCTTTCTTAATATTAACTTTTGGACTAAGGCTAAATCGCGATATTTTAATCAAATCTATGTATTCCTAAATTATTAGGAGGACCTTTTGGGACACCCTGTATAGCTCGTCCCAGATAAGAAGACACACTCCAGAATGATTACGAACCATAAGAGATACATAAAGCAGAATATACGAAAAATTTACGCATATTTGGGTTCAATGAGATATCGTTAAATGAATGTTTATATTAATTGGAAAAAGTTCAGTGTTAACTGAAAAAATCTGGAGTTTTCAATTTTTCTATTTATTTTTTTGTAACCATTTTTTTCTCGGATACGTGTAATATAACCTGTTATTAATAATAGCTTCTTTGAAATTAACTAGTTACTTTAAGTATCTAGTTACTTTTAAAAGTAACTTGCTACTTTTAAAGTAACTAGTTAAAAGTTACTCTCAAAAGCAAAAGTTACAAGTTAGTTTACAAAAGAATTTATATTATAGTTACTTTTTTCCCAATTTTAAAAGTAACTTAGTTACAAGGTAACTAGTTACTTTTAGTAACTAGATACTAAAAAGTATCTTTTTCATCAAGTTACTCACAGCTCTGATATCTTGAAGACAATTTTTTAAGAAAATATTGATTTGAAGTTTCTTGGGTAGCTATGTCTCGGAAATGGTTTGAGATAAATTTCTGAAATTTGATACGTTTTTAGATCGACATTTAGGGCTATCGTGCGATATCAAACAAATTTTTGGTTTTCCGCTTATTAATGAAAAACAAAATCGAATTTGTCGTTTGATACACATATTGTCGAATAATTTGAAATTCTTAGAAAACCTTCATTTCTACGATCTTTCACCATTCTTAAAAAATGATAGGGATCGAAGTTGGGGAAGTATTTTTTTCTTATTTTTAAAACTTTTTTAGGTCAAAAACAAAGCTTAATTGAACGTCCTTTGGTGCCCAATCGGTTCAAGTTTTCGACAAAAACAAATGTTTCTGATAGAGCATAGATACCAGAAAAAATCTTGTAAGGTTTTGTTCTTGAGTGTGCATAAGGAAATTACGTTTATCGCAGTGTTTAAAAAAAACCTTTTAAATTTTTTTTGGCGTTCACCAAAAATTAGTTCGTTAAAAAATAAATTAACGTAAAAATATTTTTAAAAACAAGCTTTTATTTATAAATTATTGAACCAAAAAGTAAAAAATAGTACAACTTACATAAACACAGATATTTTAAAAATTTGAATATTTTCTTAAAAGCTCGAGACTTTATTTAAAGTGTGATGAAGGCTCACGCCTCAAGCTTTTAAGAAAATATTCACATTTTTTCTGTGCATATGTAAGTCTTATTTTTTACTTTTAGTTCAATAGTTTAAAAATAAAAGCATGTTTTTAAAAAGATTTTTTTACGTTTATTTTATTTTGTATTTTTAGCATTATTTTTACGCTTTCTGTATAAAATATTCACAATTTTTGTGCTCCGTGGTGAAGAAATTGATTTAATTTTGGCAGAAAAAAACTTTTCCCATTTGAGTAAGGATTTGCTTAAAAACATTGGCTAGCGTTTCCTGTTAATGGCAAATGTCAAAATTTGTTTGAAATACGTGCTACTTGATTAGCGTATTAGGAGCAGTAAAATCCATGATTTATATTTATAAACAAGGAATATGTAGACCCCTCAGGGTGAGAGGAGTTAGTTACTATAGACACTTTACATATCTTTATATATACATAATTTGAAAACCACATCTACTTTTGACTCCATTACTTTGGCCTGTAAACTAACCACCGACAGCTTACTACGTACCTTTTTATATCCGATTTTTATTATCGAAAAGCGTAAAACAGTTCGTGTCTGGTAATAATTAAGTTTTATTTATTTTTATATTTACTGAAATGTATAAGTTTCTTCTGCCGAGAATAATAGTACCAATTCATAAGGAAATATTTACGAAGATTACAAACTATATTTAAGCAGTAAAAAATGTATTGTAAACAAAAATGCACATTACATATAAAACAATTAATATAAGCAAATTATCACAAAAACTAAAATTAAATGACCAGTTTTATTTCAAGATTATTTCTTTATAACATTTTTGATACATCTAAAAATGGCATATCTTTTAAAAAACATTACATATTTCATTCAATTAGCATAATAAAAAATGAAAAATACATCCTGAAATACACAATAAAACAAAACTAATCTAGTATAATTATCTCCATACAATGCTGCTTAACACAAAAAGTATTAATAATTTTAATTAAAACTCCCAGTGGCTATTATATCTAATAAAATGTATATAATATACAAACTATGAAATAGAAGTGTTCCTTCCAAAAAAATAGTAAAATATAATTGTATGTATAAATGACATGTCATATTGAATAATCAAATTAGTTTCCAAAAATGCACCAATCTGCACCATTATTATCTTAGTACAATAATTATGAAAAAGTAAAATATGGGTAAAAAACAATTTTCTAAATTAAAACTGCTTTAAATACAAATGTCTACAACGCAAAAAAACTAAAATATTTTCTTATATTAAAATGCTGTGTGATATAAAAGCACACATTAAAAAATTTAAACATTTATAAGTAACAACTACTTGTGTCCTTGAAAAAGTTCGCTTGATATGGGGTCCTTTAGTTTATAACTGTGTTAAAATTTAGCATAGGTAATAACTTTTGCTTTATTAAATATGTATGAAATGGCATATTTCAAATACTCACGTGATATATACTAAAATTTACATTTCTTTACAAAAATCACAGGAAAGGGCTTATTTGCTAAACCGTTCGATTAGAAATTCCAATACTTAATTTTTATAATTGTTCAAACGCACTTAAATAGTTTACTTACACATCAGTTCATTATTATTTTTTTGTATTAGGTTATCGATTTTTTATCAAAAATATGTAATTTAATTAACCTAAATATCTAAAGTTCTTAAAAACAGGCTAACGTTGCATCAACCTGAACATACTTCTTCTAAAAACTGGTTTTAATTTTTCTCGTAAAAATGCAATATTTAGGTGAAAGAAATTATTATTGTTACGAGGTAACTCAAAAAGTTTCTTAAAGTATATTTTTTTATTAAAACACAAAAGTTATAAACATTAATAACTGGATTTTTTGACCAAAATTCGGCACACATGCGTAAAACTGAAAATTAATCAAATTTTTGTTAATAAAAAATTTTCGTATTTTAGAAAATAAGACTATTGTTGCGATTTTTATAAAGAAAATTTGACAGGTAACATTTGTCAAATTACTCTTCCCGAATAAGCAATTTTTCACACTTAATGAAGTAAAACTTATTTTGTATGCTAAATTTTGACAGTCACTTAAACTTTGCATGCAAACTTTTTTAAACACACTGCATAAAATATTTCCAATATAGAACAGAAGCCGTCACGGCTTTGGTCAATTAAAAATGTGTGTTTTAGAATTAGGAATCCCCATGCACGTCAACTCACCAACCAGAATTACTAAGACAAGTGCCAGTACTATAGATTACGTTGTGTCTTCTTTCGATCCTAGCTCCGTCGAATGTAATGTCTTAAGTCCGCAATTTTCACAAAATTTTCAATTACATCCAAAGCCAAAAATTCCTCTAGACAAGTATCGTATCAAAATGGAATCACTTGCCAACGTTTTACCTTCAATTGATCTGTGCATCTTCAAGCATCTTATGCCCCCGCAGCAAAGCGTTCCCTATGCTAAGCCTAACGAAGGTTAGAATAACATATGCCCGCATATGCGCCCGATTTAGCAGTTTATTATGTTAATTAATGTCTATAACCTTAGAGTTATAACTGATACTAAACCTATTGAACACAGCCTGAAAAGCAATATGACAGGCTATTTCCAAATTCTAAAAACTTTTTAGTACTTTATTTGAAACTTTTAAGAACCGTGACAAATTTGTGCAATTCGGTCGGTCTGTCTGTTTGCTGCGTATCTAAAAAATTGCTTAGTTTCAAAATTTGAACAAAATTAAGGACCATAGGGCATGTAACAATATTATGGTAAAAATCCAACATGGCCGAACGGAATGGCGCCCTATTAAAATAAAAAATAATAATCCGTGTAAAAAACTATTTACCCAATTGACCTGAAACATTGCAAGTGTGATATGTGGAAGAAATAGTAAAATTTTAGTATGAATCCAAGATGGCGGCCTAATAGTGTTTAAAAAATCAGTCTGACAAACTATATCGGTTGATTTTAAATTCTGCACAAAAATCAAATGTGATATTGGTATGAATTGGTGAAATTTTGGTATGAATTCAAGGTGGCGAAATAAAATGGCGGCCAAATAAAATGTTTAAAAATAAGTGTAAAAAACTACTTATTCAACTGATTTAAAATTTTGTACAAAATTCAAGTGTAATACAGGGTTCAAATTTTAGAAATTTGGTACGGCGCAACAAAATGGCGGCCTAATAAACTGCAGTAAACTTAGTATAATCTAAAGTTTTATTCCTCCCCTTTCTAAACTCCTGCTAATTTCTGAACTGAAATGTTGAACAAATTGTACAGCCTATTTTATATTTAAATAAAAAAATTAATGCCCAACATCAGTCCGGTCAACTCGTGAGCTAGTAGACATACCGAGATATTCTTTGATAAAAATTGCTTTTTACACGTTGTGAGGAACTTGATACATTCAAGACAATTTAGGTAAATAAAAATAATATATTTGCATCTTTGTTCTTATTTTGCAGATGCAGAAGTACTATTGCTTGCATCAAAGGTTTTTACAATATTCCGTTTTCACGTAATTTTTTACCCGATGAACAAACGATATTTTTTATTTTATTGTATCGCCATATTTTCCTAAATATATGTCCGCAACAATTCGGCCATATCCCTAGGCACCAGTGATCACGCGACGCGAAAACAATGTGACAGAAATAGATCAAAGGATTTGCTGAGGAGTGGACCTTCTAGTTTATTTCTAGTAAGATATTATAATAGTGCATTTTTGAAGTAGTTATTCACTGGTAACATATATACTTTTCCTTCCTGACAGGATGATGTACGCAATAGCGAACGCATATACTGTTCAATATAACATCGTGTAAATAGTTAAAATTGGCGATATTCTACCATTTTTAACATTTTTTCAATATGCTTGCTATAGCACCACTCCGATAACATCCCGAATATTCCTTGAAAATTTGATCCAAATTGGTCAAACCATCGCGGAGTAATCGATATACATACAGAATAAACATAGGATCGAATTGATAACCTCCTACTTTTTTGAACGCGGTTAAAAAATCGGTAAATTGTCTTTATCTGGAAATCAACTAGTTATGAATCGTTTCTTTTGTTTGGAAAGTGAAGCATGATCGGTTTAGTTCAGCATGTAGTTATTGAGTAATAAGTACAACACATACAAATTATGTTATATTATATATATTATGTAATAAAACAATCTGTAAATACCCTTGTAATGAATTCCTCCATTTATTCAGGTAATTAATAATAACATAATTTGAACACTGTACATACATACTAAATAACTTCGTGCTGAACTGAACTGGGTCATGCTTCACTTCTCTTGATAAAACGAAGGGTTCATTTCGAATTTCATAACTACAACACAACAAACTTGCTTCGATTCGTCCACACAGGCTGAGATTGCAAAAGTTTATGATAAAATAATGCACTTCCACTTAATTTATATAACGAGCTCACCAGAGCTACAAGGAAGTTGCGATTTATTGAATTTAAATAAATTATTTAAGGCTACATTGCTACGACATGCCTTCTATTCCACCCAGAAATACTTGATCACACCCTGTTTAGTGTTTATAAATCTAAATAATAAAACACAGCTAGTATTAAGTATTTGCTTGCTATTTACATGTTATTTGTAAGGTTTTATTGACTTTTTATAATTGAACAATTTTTACATTTTTATTTTATTCATGTATACGGCAGCCCGCGTGTGGCTGCAAGTTCCCATCGAGCGCTTCCTCAGGTAGCAGATCGGGAAATGCCTCCAAGATACGGGTGGAACCGAGGAAATCAAATACTCGGGGCGGACCAAAAACTAGCACCAGTGAAGGGTAGTAGTTTCATCAAAACCATACTGCAGCGCGAAAAGAAAGACTGCGAAGTGATAGACTAATGATAAGCGAAAGGCGAAGCTAAAGCAGAAATGTTTTCCGTGCTGCGGTACAAAAAAAGAAACGGAAGTCTTATTGTCCTATTTTCTTTCGACACCATCCTTACGGCAGCCAAAATGAAAACACGCTCCTCAGACTGGGGCACATCTTAGATGGGTGCTAAGAATCCCCCCGTCGTCTACCATTGAGAGTAATGGGAAAATCTGCGATTTTAGTAATAATAAATTTTGTTAAAAAAAAAACTAAAAAAGCCATTCACCTGAACGAGAATTCAAACACATCTGATCTAAAGTCGAGAATCCTACAGCTGAGCTAGAAAACTCACAATGAACGTTTCACAAAACTTGTTTATAGCGAGTGATTGCTGCCCAGAATACGATTGAAATTCACGATGGTGTGCTGAATCAGATATTACATTGAAAATTGCCGGCGTTTTTGTGTTGTAAGTTTGTATTTAGTAAAATCTCGGCCCGGTTCCGGAAAACTAAAAACAAATAAAGAATACATTTATTACTAAGGTGGCTCAGAAGCACAAAACAGATATAGAATAGCCATACTACTCTCAGATGAAATCTCCAAAAATCAGTTGTGGCCTATGTACCTCTCAGCGATCGAGTTATGTTTGTAAAATTGCAAACAACGCACCGAATTATAAAAATAACCCAGATTTATGCCCCAACGAGTGAAAAAACAGATGCAGAAATAGAAGAATTCTATAATAGTGTTAAAGCTATGAGTCTCACAAAGAACGAAGAATTGATAATGGTGACTGGGGATTTTAATGCCAAAATTGGATCAGGTACTGAACGAAACATCGTTGGAGTTCATGATCTTGGTGAAACGACCTCCCGCGGAGGCAGACTTGTTAAATTTAGCACCAAGAATAACCTCGTTGTTATACGAATACCTTTTTTAAACTACACCCCATATACATGGAGATCGCCCGCCAATTGTTACCGGAAAGTTGTAAGGCACCAAATCGGCTTTATATTGGCTGACGATACTCTCAAGAAATATTTCAAATAGTAATAGACTTTAGGACAAAATGCTTCAAGAGACTAAAAAGAAAAAAAATGACAAAGAATATAGACATCGAAAGGCAAACATGAAAACTAAATTTGATGAAAAAATGAAGATGATTGAAAGATCTGTACAAGCAGAGGTAGAAACAACCTGAAATGGAATAAAAGACATAATAATAAGTATACATGAAAATGACATTGGGTTTAGAAAGACTAACAGGAAACAAGACTGGATGACAACGGTGATTCTTGAACTTATGACCGAGAGAAGAAAGGAATATAGAGAGCGAGAACAAGACCATCAAAAACACGTGTAGTAAGGCAAAAGAGCAATGGATGTCAGACAAATGGAAGGAAATAGAACCATTCCAGTACATAACAAAGTCAAAGAAATGAGAGATATAATAAGGAAATATTCCAACAATGAAATAAGTGGGAGTAGGAGCTAAGCTTAGATGGAAGAAGTTCGTTGAAGGCTTTTTTCACGATGATCGATCAGACCGTCCATCACCAGTAGAAGTAATAAAGATACAAAAACAAGCTAAAGTTACGGGACTAGATAAAATTATGCCGAAGTCCTAAAAGCAATAGTAAAACACGAAGGAGTAGGCCTGGATATCGTAACTTCACTCTTCAATGCAATTTAGAGTTCTGGGAAAATACCTTCTGATTGGCTGAAGTCTACATTTATAACATTGCTGAAAAAACTAGTTCCTCTCGATGACTATCCCATGACAAGTCTTATGTGTCATGTACTAAAAGTATTTCTAAGAAATTTCCATGGGCGAATTTCAAAATTTATATAAGCCTGCCTAATTGTAACTGTATGTGATAATCTAAGTGTTGTATTGTGATATATTAATTTGTGTGATATCAAGTACATTTTACAATACTTAATTGTTTTATTTATCATTATTTTATCTATTGTGACTTTTTAATTGACGTATGAAATTTTGTTGTAAGATTTTTTATCATGAATAAATTCTATTGCTTCTATTGAATTATCAGAGATTATCACAGAGAGAAAAATTCTGGGGAGATCTGTCGGAAAACGCCAGAATTCATGGTTGGAAGAATTGAGATGGTTTCAATGTACATCGACAGACATTTTTTGGACAGCAGTTTCCAAAACTATGATAGCCATTTGGAACTTCCGACAGGAGGCAGCGCACTAAGAGGATACATTTCTTTCATGCAGACGATTGTAAAAAGTTAATACCATGAACTATTTCATATATCATAACGCAGGGAAGTTTCAGTTAAAGTCAATTTACCCATGTTTTAAATTTTTTCAAATTCTATTATTGTATGAATTTTTTTGTTAGATAATGGAAGTTACCATATTAATCAAACTTACTGACTTCCATGAACTAAGAAAAAATTATTCAATAAATTGAATTTGAACAAAGTTTAAAACACGCAGTTTGTCTTATATAAACATATTTTGTCTGTAAATACATAAGATATATTTCTAGCGTCTAAGGGTTTTATCATAATCATTCCAAATCTAATAATAGCAATCAACAACAACTACAATCTAAACTTGTGTAGTTCGTTAAGTAACGAGGAAAAATAACAGTTCTCACCAAGGAACTAAATGAACTAGCCAGCATTTTAAAACGAGTTAATTTAAAATAAACTAGACTTCAGTCGAATACTGACCCAACTGATACACTCTTATCAGTTGGGTCAGTATTTAAAAAGAATTATGTCCAGTTCATATTCATGCTTGTGGAAGTAAACTAGATGACGAAGTGAAATCAATCGTGTTATGAATAACTATCCTGATTATATCTTATAAAAATATTTTGTAATTTTGTAACAATTTTTATTATGTCTTTTTAACATGGTTTTCGTCATAAGGTGTGAAATTTATCGCTACGCTAACGTGAACGAACTTTCTAAATTTTGGTTCACGCGAAACCACGTCATTAACGTTCACGCTAACTAATATAAGCTATTTATATGTTTTTCGTCGAGAAGCTTGGTAGTAGTGGTAGGGTTCTTAGCCCCTGTCGTATAGCTTGTGAGTTTGAATCCGGACAAAGACAATTTTTTTTTAAACAAAATTTATAAATAATAAAAATTGTCTTGTCTTGTTCTGCTTGATGGCGTTGCTTCTAGGCAATTGTCAGCTCAATTTAATAAACATTTGAATTCTTTCTTTCTTTCTCTTCAGTTTAACGGCCTTGAGCTGCCTAGGCTATACGGCCGATGTGGTAGCTATATTTTCAATTTTGTTTGTTTTCTTTGGTACTATCTTTCAATATCTTTTTAATGCTCTTGGCTTCCACTAGATGCCCCTTGAGAGTACTACTGGTCGCACACATATTTTCTTAAAATTAGGTTAGGTTCGCTGTAAAGAAAGCGAGCCAACCGAATTCCGAGTCTATATTAAAACAAGCATTTTTTTAACAAAATCTATACTGTTAAGTATAGATCCCCCGTTAGATTAGTAAAAGTTTGTCAAAAAAAAACAGTCATTTACACGTTTCCCTTATTTAACGGGAACCGACTCCGACAATTCGTTCACGTTAGCGTGGAAGGGGCAACTGCCGAAATTTATTATATTTATTAAGTTAGGAAAAATATTGGCTATGTGACCAGAAAGGCATCAAATATATATTTTTTAAACTGCAGACAATAAATAATTCAAATTTAATTTAAAATGAACCGTTAAGCACACCATTACCACGGAACACACTATAGCGTAGTAGTGTTGGAACTAGCCCTTAAAATAAATTGCTAACATACCTATATCAACTATACCTATTAGGGACTTTATACAATCCGATAATATATATTAAGTTTCTTCTTATTTTAATTCATGCAGGTGTGATAAGCCAGAAAATATTATGTTTGAAACAGGCTTTTATAAGCTGTCAAAAATAAAAACATTCTTACAAGTCTCATTTATTTTTATCTTATAATTACTTACAAACAATATCTTTATTGTTTGTAAGTTATGGTTTGTTAGAATGCATTGGTTTTTTAAAGTAAATCTTGGACTACTCTCTGTAATATATTACCCTTAACCACTTGACCATTTTAAATGCAATAACTGCAGGTTTAAAGTCATGTTGCCTAAAGTCTCATTTTTTTCACCCTTGTAAAATAAACCATTTCTAACAAAATGGAACCCATTGGGTGTTATATTACTGTTACTGTTATTTGTACATTCATAATTTCCATTGTTATATAATGACTAAAACATCCAGAAACGCAATAACACAAATACATACAATTATTGTCGGCAACTTAATATACATATAAGTGATACACTTATCTCCAAAAAACTCTTAAAGTAAAAATATTCATTGTAGATACAAGAGGTATGAATATAAATTACTAGTTTGTCAAAAAAATATTTTGCAAAGATCATATAACTCTTAATTAAATACCTATATAATTTTAAATTATTATACTTAAATGTTTTAGAACTATTCACAAAATTTTCACATACAGGGCGAAACAACCAAGACGGATTGAAGAAACGTGATATTTTTTTCTTTTCAAATTCATTTACTGCTGTTAAACCGAAAGATCTAATAAGGAACGGATAAACGATATCCAGAAACTGATTGGTAAATAAACTATAAATATCATACTTATTCCTTTTTATTTCCACCGCCACCCGAATATCTGACTGTGTGGATTGATACATATGATGTCACAAGATATACATGTTAAGCCCCGGTTTTTTTAGAGTATTTTGACAAAAAAAAAAAAGATTTTTTTTTACATTAAGAAAGACTTCAGTGAGGATAAGTAAGAATAGACCTCGATATTCGAAGCGAAAAACTACGCAAGGATGTAACGTAGATCCCCAGTTAGCACAGAAAACAGTAAAAATATTTTCCGATATCTAAAGCCTTGCTTAAAGTATATAATAATTTCTAATGGTAAAAAAAAATCATAGTCTTCATAAGGCCATAAATACTGCAATATCAGAATATCTTTGTTATAAGATCCTAGCCATTTAATTAAAAGACCAATCTGGAACTAGATTATTTTCTCATGGAAAAATAATACATCAAAAAATAGAAAAAATTTAAAACTACAAAAGGTCTCTATGATGCAGTTTTAGACATAATATGAACAGAATGGAACTTGACACAAAGAGATACATTTTCAGAAATTTTTTTAAGACAAATAGTTAATACGTTTTTCGTAAAAAGTATATACTAATACTAATTTTCGCTGCAACTATGGAAAATTTTCCTGTAACACCATTTGTAGAATATGATAATGTAGTAAGATTTGTTTTTATAAACGTCAAAACAATCTATTATCTGCTCATTTATGTACTAATAATGCTTAACAGCTGATATTATTATAAGCAGAGATAATTACAAAGGGGCCAATCAGGCCTAGATGTTGTGTCTCTCACCTACCACAGCAGTTGTTTTTCTCTAAATTGCTATTGTAAACAGATACGAATTTTCCATTACAGAGCAAAAACCTGTTTCACCTACTCCGGTAATATCAATAGCTGCAACAATTGACCAGGAAAGATTTCCACGGACAGAAGAATGATAGAATTTGTGTCAATATCAATATGTAAGAAAAACAGGAGACATAATACCAGGGAACTATTTTGTTTTTGGGATCATATGATGACATTAGTGTACCGTAGTTCTGAAACTGTTGACAAAACAATCGTCACAAACCCATTTTTGCCACCATGGAACATATAAAAATCACTCAAGACATTCCCATTGTCTACTTCACCATGTTATTGCTTATTAACTAGTGATGATGCCCATTTTCAAGCCTTATTTTAAAAATATTTTCCTTAGTATGTTGAGTGTTGTGCATAATTATAAAAAATGTAACAATGTTTTAATAATATTTATTTCTTCAAAAGCATTGACTTCTTAATTTCAAAACACTAGATTCAAGCCTGATGAACAATATTTTTTTTAAAATAGACAACAATTTAAAATCCTAAATCGAGCACAATAATCTAATCTAACTAGCCTTCAAAATGATAATTCGTGCAGCGTTCAGATTACAATATTGCCGCCTCAAACAAAATTGTACATTTTGAAATAATCATGACTCCAATGTCCTTGAATTAATTTCTCTTTCTCCCATATATTTCTTTTCTCTCCATATAATGTAATAGCAACAGCAGGAGTTACTAGTTTAATGAAAATACTAAAATGCAAGTACTGTTAGTAGGTTCTTAAAAATTAAAGGGATTTCAACAGTCCAGATACAAAGGACATATATACCCACACAAAAATACACGAAATATACCACCAAAGGGAGTGAGGCAGTTTTTTAAATTTTCTGCCTTAAAACATAAAGTCAGATATGTCAAATAAAGTTTATATTCTAGATGAAATTGTCTGAATTCAAGTGCAATAAAATTAAAAAATATCAAATGCTGCAGTGTTACAGATGAAACAAAATGTTGATACTGATTGTAACTTAAAACTTTCATAATATATTAAATATATTTAGTATTATAATTAGGGTTTTGCATTTGAGCGATCAATAACTCTGTGGTCAACTGACTGGTCTTTTAACTAATACCTTGAGCAAATTTTAGTTTAAAGACAAATAATTTTTTTCAAAAGTAAACAACATTAATAATATTTGACTTTGAGATCTAAACCATAGGTAAATGAAGGGTAGCTTTTGCTACTCACTTTCAGTCTTGCTATTCCACCGTAATTTAGACTTTAGTAAAACTGATCCAATAAGTTATTCAGGAAAGATATTATCAACATTGTTTTACAGAGGCAGAAATCTTTAATAAATTAAAGGACCTTGATCCTTCCAAGAATGGTGGCCCTGATAGAATTCCTACTATTCTATTGCAATGATGCTGTGAGTCATTGTCTCAGCCTTTATGTACAATTTTTCAGAGATCCATTAATCTGGGCTCCTTTCCTGAATTTTGGAAGTTTTCTACCCTTCTACCCATTTTCAAATCTGGTGATAAAAGTGATGTGAAGAACTACAGAGGTATTTCTTTACTTTCACATATACCAAAGCTCTTTGAGGCAATTATCACCGATCATATATTTGAGTCTTTAAAACACTATATTACGACTATGCAACATGGTTTTTATCGTGGTCGTTCAACAACTACCAATCTTGCAATATTTCAAAATTACTTAGTGACATCGGTTGAGCAGCAGCAGATCGATGTTATTTACACTGACATATCTAAAGCTTTTGACAGTGTTTGCCATCAGCTTCTGTTATGAAAATTACAGCAAATTGGTTTTTGTGGAAAATATCTTGAGTTAATCAAATCGAATTTATTTAATCGTCGCCAGCAAGTCAACATATGCGGTTCAGTCTCCAGGGAGATTCTTGTGACATCGGGTGTCCCGCAGGGTTCGCATGCGGGTCCACTTCTCTTTCTGCTCTTTATAAATGATATAATATCCTGTTTCGAATTTTCCGAATGTCTTTTATATGCAGACAACTTAAAATTCTTCTCACCAGTCTCCTAAGACTCCAATCCTCTGCAGTCTGATATGTAAAGGCTCGTCAAATGGTGCAGAACTAATTATCTCTCTCTTAACATCTCGTAAAGTGTTAAATGTAAAGTGCTCCGTTTTCACAAATATATTAATACCATACCCTCCACCTACTTTATAGATAATGTAAACCTTGAAGTTGTTAGTTTTTTCACGGACCTAGGTGTTATTTTTGATGAAAATCTTACTTTTAATCTACATATTGATAACATTGTACTTAAGGGTTTTAGATTTCTGGGTTTTATAAAGCGACATACGAAACACATAACTGATACCAAAGCAATTGGGTGTCTCTATAACTCATTGGTTCGTAGCATTCTAGAATATTGTTGTACAATATGGAGTCCATCATACCAGTGCCACATCGACAGAATTGAAAAGGTGCAAAATAGGTTTTCAAAATACCTCTTACATAAATTGCATTTCCCATATCAAGGTCTGTCATCTAATACTAGAGCTCTTCTTTGCGGCCTTCAAACCCTTGAATTTAGAAGAAAGAAGGCACTTCTGGTCTTTTTGCATAAATTGGTGATTGAGAAGAACAAGACAATCACAGCTGTTTATTGAAAGGTACCACCGTACAAATTATGGGTTTAGCGCATTTGTTGACCAACTGGTTCAAAATTACAATCGTCACTTCTCAGTATATGATATTTTCAGACTAAGCACTTTGCAGCTGAAAAGACAGTTAACCGGATTGGTTTTGTAATTGTAATTTTTGGGCCCATATTGATGTTAGTTTTTGTTTATGTAGTTGTGTAGTTTTATCATTATTCATGTATTATTTTATTTCAATTGAAAATCTTTCTCACTGGTAATTTTTGTTTGCTGATCTGACATATTTTTTTTTAGAGTTACTGACTTCATTATTTACTTATTTGACGTTATTTGCGAATGCGTACCATTTGGAATGTTTAGCATTCTGTAGTGTACGTTTCTGAAGGGCCACTTGTCCGATGCGTGCATCGGCTACGTCCTTACATTCATTAAAAAAAAAAAGTAAATATTATAAAAATCTTAGAATATAACTACACTAGACTACTTTTAAACATTTTCTTACGAAACATGATATAAAACTCCAAAACAAAAAAGTCTGAACATTTAAAAGAAAAACCGAGATTATTAATTAAAAATATAGCAGTGGGTTGACATACATATCTGTGACTAAAAGCCATACAGCTAAAGCTTATAGAAAAAACTAAAGATCGCAAATCAATTAATCTTCCATGTCATATTGGTTGCATCACCTTTAACTGAAATATAAGAAAATATAAAAAATGCGAATTTTTTATGGCAGATTCCTAGTTCTAAAAACGGCACTTTCAATATACAAAGAAAATAAATTGTTAAGAACACTTTCGGTCTTAGTAAACTCTAAAGACCATATTAGGATATTAAATATACATACAATCAACAAACAAAACAATCCTTCAAATATACCAGACTGGCACATTGTTAATGATTTGTAAATATATTAAGTAAAAAAACGAGGTAGGTTGCTGAATTTCTATTTCTATACCTACTGTAATTTACTAACCTACAAAACTAATCATCAAGTCTCACTTAAAAAAGAATTTTACACTTCTCAGTATAAATTCAATTTTGTATCTTTAATTACAAAAAATAATTAATTAATAAATATGGGTTCAGACAGCAAAGAACTTCTCTCTGGAGAATTATCCCTTGAATTCGGCAGTGATTTAGACAATCCCTTTTTTAATTCTCCGGTTGATATGAAACCTGAACTAGTACTGGATGATCTACTGTTATTGCGTTTGTTATCTGTATTTTCTTGTATAAAAGTTCTACTTAGTGGTGAATTACATTGAATATTTGACATAGAATTGACGACAAACATTTGTGCACCATTCAAATTTGACCATATATTAGAATTTGGTACATTACCTGTATGGAAAGACATAGACAAACTTCCATTTCCACCTCCATTTGAATGAAATGAGTTAATATTATTTAACTTGGAAGGGGATAAAAGAGACCTAGTAGGTCGTTCAAGTGTACTAGATGGAGATAAAGGTCGGAAAGTATTATTAAACAATGGGTCATGATTAGATGATACTGGGGAAGATATATTTAAAAGAGTAGCATTTCTAAAGTTAGAGGCTGGTGAAGTAGAGGTCGTAAAATTTTGTGGAATAACGCTGGAGGTATTTCTAGGAGAAAAGGTATTGGAATGATGAGAAATATTTTTAAACAAAGATGATGAGGTAGTTGGTTGGTTAAGTACAGTCAGTCCTTGATTGTAGGAGCTTCCTGTCGCATTCAACAATTGATTATGTGTATATACTGGCTCATTTCTAACAGACATTGGAGAAATGCTGCGCGACTGGCTCAGAATATGGCTACTCTGATTGGCAGTGAAAGTCGCTTTTGGAACATTATTCAAACTGGGATTGTACGTTGAACTATGTGGACTTAAAAGAGATGTATGATGTGATTGGTTTATAAACGAACTATTGTGGCTATTAAAAGTTGGACCACAATTATAAAGACTCCCTGGCGATTGGGGTCTAGTGTTTTGATTTAAAAACGGATTGGGAGAAGCCGAGGTTTGATAATTTTTATGTATACTAGAGTCAAAGGCACCTATATTCAAATCATTAAAGTTTTTATTTAATTGGGCGTTTCTAGTAGTATATAAATCATTATTGGTTGTAGTGTTACGTGTAGAATTTCTAGATCTAACCGATTCGAAACTCCTATTAAACTTACTAAAACTACTGGCAGTGATTGGTGAATGTTTATTATTGGCTGTTCTGTAACTCGTCACTGAATTATTTAAGTCGGAATCTTCACTTTCCTCATCTTCTGAACAATTTTTATTTTTAAAATCGCGTTGAATATGTTTTAAATTAAATTTTCTTGCATTGTTAACTTTTGACTGAAAACACGTAGAACTATAAAAATATGTTAAGTATAATGAACAAAATATTTCTAAAGTTTTAAAATATAAAGAAATATCAGACTTAAAATGAACCGACGACACTAAACCAAGTATTAGCCACGAAAACAAGTTGTTGAATGTCGTTAATAATCTACCATTTTTTCCAAAAATATTCAATAATATTTCAACAGACAAACCTAACACACTTATATGTAAAATAGTAGACTCTTGAAATTGCACTACCTTAGGCAAATACTTTATTAAAGTTTTCCGACCAAAATGAGTCAGGTTAAATTTGTAAACTATTGAATAAATATTTGACAATATCACATTATTTGGCAGTAAATATTTAGATAAAACGTGTTTAGGTAGAAACACATCCCAACCACTCAAAATAACCAAATTAAAAAGCGATAATACAAGTAAAAATATTCTAGTAATACTTAGCCTAAAATAAAACTTATTAGTGCTCCAAGATCCCTGAGTACTTCTTTTTGAACTGTTAGGCGATTTTAAGTTCTTCTGATTTTTAATTCTATTCCCAAATATCCATGCACTTTGCTTCCTCACAGTGTTTTTGACAACTTTTGAACAGTTTTTGCAAAGCTTGTAAGTTTTTTCCAATTGCTGCCTAAAAAAACATTTTACAGTAAAAAGTAAAATATTTAGTTTCATTTCATTTCATCAATTTACACTTAAACACATTTCGATAGAATGGACGAATTCAGAAAAATATTACCCTAAGTAGTTCAAATTTCCATGTGAAATCACTCTCTGGAAACCTCAATTTAGGAAAATATTACCCTAAGTAATTATAATTCCTTACGAAATCTGTCTCTGGGAATCTCAATAATTTCTGTGATATCAGTGTGATTAAGAAAACTAAGTTCTCGTAAAAAATATGCCCTCATTACTGGACTCTTGTAAAAATAATCTAAACTTCTACAACTTAGCATTACCAGTCTTGATTTATGGTAGACACCATGTTTGTCTAATGTAAGAGAAGAACAATTTCAGACAATATGCCAGTATTTTTACCTCAAAATAACTTTATTCTTAAAATATTTACCGTGGGAACGATTGTTGGGGCAATTGTAATCATAGAAAATATCCTCCGAATAAAATTATACGGAGATGAAAGTACCAGCCCTATGTCATATATCATATATAAGTTTTGTAATCCTAGGGAATACCATGTCCAAAATGAAAGGGATTCTATG
Organism: Kuschelorhynchus macadamiae; assembly: GCA_030620095.1. Classification (NCBI taxonomy): domain Eukaryota; kingdom Metazoa; phylum Arthropoda; class Insecta; order Coleoptera; family Curculionidae; genus Kuschelorhynchus; species Kuschelorhynchus macadamiae. The sequence goes on from JAUTXW010000588.1 coordinate 553,684, forward strand.
CATTTCTTAGGCAGAGGTAACCTAATGATGTTTTCATTCCTGGGGTACATCCGTTCACTACTTCCGTTCTGAAAAGAACAGTTTTGCTGACGTTTCGCCAAAATCCCATTTGGCATTTCCGAAGCTTTGTATTTCAAGGTCGAGTGAAGACTGAAGTGTTAGTTACTGCGGAGCTTCTTTTTTATACCCCCACCTGGGGCCGAAGGTTTTATCTAAACAGTCATTCCTCATTATTTATAATTTGCAGATGTCGCTATTGTTGGACTAATTCCGCTTGATTTTCTTAGGTTTTTGGTTTATAGATGATTGTTTTTTTTTGGGAAATTTTAATGATTCGTTCTATTTATTTAAAACATTATTCTGGTCTTATAGTGCTCTATATTGACAATCTCCTTACATCCTTAAAATTTATTTTCTGGCCTGTTTTTTGATGATATAGTGCAGAGGTTGTTTATTTATTTCTGATGAGGTTATTCTGTTAGTTTGCCTAACTGCTGTTATTCATCTCTTAGTTTGCCCAAATTACAACTTTTCACCATCCTGGCATAAAATACTGTGTACTATGTGGTTTTCCAATTTGATTTTGTGTTTTGGATTTCCTAGAAAGTAGTTTACCTATGTTTGCTTGTGGCTTATGTATTGCTTCTATATTGTTTTCTAAGTTCTGTCAGTGGTGCCTTTTACTTATGTTAAGAGATTACTTGTCGCCTTCTCGGTTTATTGGTTCATCATTGGTGTTCATTGTTTGGGAATCTCATTTATTAATAGCTTCTATGTTGCGAATTATGTATCCCTTTTTCTTTAAAGCACAAAATATGGTTTTAGTCCTTGCTCTTATCTAGATATCAGGATATGCAGGCTTGGAGGGAAATGAGTCTGCGGACCTTCAAGCAAAGAAAGAAGCAGAGACAAGATTCGTGGGACCTGAACCAGCTTTAGGAGTAGCCACGAAACGGCCAAGCGCGCAATTTTGGACTTGGTTGAGGAAAAAGCTAATCTCTATTGGCCTGGACTGCCAGGTCTGTCCCATGCAAAGGCATTTATCCCCCTTCCTATGAAGAAGAGGATAACAGAAAGTTTGTTAAATATGAACAGAATTAAGCTCAAAACAGCAATAGGCCTATACACTGGCCATTGTGGTCTAAGACATCACATGCACAGGATGGGACTTGAAGACGAATCCGACTGCCGCCTATGTATGGAGGATGACGAGACAGCCAGCCATGTGCTGTGTGAATGCCCGGCAGCTGCCAGGATCAGGTTCTCTATATTCGGTAGAGATATCCTGCTGCCCGAGGACCGAGAATACCTCCCCAAATGCAATGATAAGACTCATTGAGGATTTAGAGTGGCTTAGGGAAGTGTAAACATAGGTGTGAAACACAATAGACCACAGAGCCGCAGTGGAGGGTCGGTTTGACCCAGTCACTTTTAACCTAACTTAACCTAGTTCTTCTTGTCATATTTGTGTATTAATTAATCGCATGGATCTAGATGTAAGGCCATGGTGTGATCTAAAAACCATGTCTTTCATATTTTGTAACCACAAGGTCAAAAAATGGGAGATTAGCCACTACTAGTGATAGTGAGGACCCCGCCACACCATCCACATATTTGTACATTTGCCCATTAAATGAAAAATAAGTATTTCTAAGATAATGTTCGGTTAATGGTATTGTATTAAATGGGCTGGAAAATCCTCATTCATAGCAATTAATTTTATCCAAGCTTCTTCGATGGGAACACTACAACTATTTGACATGTGGGCTTTGTCCCAGTGAAATGTTCTGAGTTTTTAGCATATGAATTAGCTCTATCGATAGTCACTTACATTTTTTTTTTAAATTTCTTAGACCTTAAGTTTTCATTAAATTGTTTTGTCTTTTTTCTCGGGGTTCGATTTAATTCGTGAAAAACAGATACATAGATGAAGTTGGAAGTGGATATCATAACTTTATTTGACGTTTTGGCAAAATCATTTCACAACTATTTTAAAAAGTTTCTAGCAGTACTAGTACACATGCTTAAAACCTAAAACGCTTCAACAATTACGAACATATACAATATATTAGATCAGAGCATTCCGTCAACTTAAGTGGGGAAAAAGAATTATACCACAAAAAATACAAAATGTCAAAATATTTTTATTAGTATAAGTAATATAAGGTACACCGTCCCTAACACAAATAGTTCTTTGAAAATCAAAAATGTTAAAAGTTCTCCTTGAAAAGCAGAGGATAATTAAATTTTATTTTTTTTACTTATCTATTTCAATTCTACTACAATGCTTTGACAAGCAATTGGCAATGCTTTTGCACAGTATTTCAACTGTTTAACATATTTAATAGTACCTAATATCAGGGAAATTTATATATATATATATATATATATATATATATATATGCATATATATATATATATATATATATATATATATATATATTTATATATATATTTATATATATATTTATATATATATATATATATATATATATATATATATATATATATATATATATATATATATATATATAACTGCTGTGCATAATAACTGCAATTCTAAAATTTTTGTGTAAATTCAAATTGCTGTAACTTTTCAGGGATGAGAGATATTGGGCTACGGTTTTCAGCGTATTATGGAAATATGTTTTGAAAAAAAGCCCAGTATTATGTATTTTTTCAAAGTGCGTTTCATTTTATTATACAGGGTGTGAGATGACACCGTCTTATTTTTTTAAATGTTTGTTAAGAGCCAGAACTTGTTACAGCAACTCTTAAGTTTTCTTTTTTCGACCAAAATGATCTTTGGCAAGATGCAAAAAAACAATTTGTAGCGATTTGTCGTATCTTCACTTGTTTTCAATATACAGGGTTTTTTCGAAAAAAACGACATCGTTACATTATTAACACTTCAACGCGACACCCTGTACATTAGTCGGACATTGGTCACTTGATTTATTATGGGTATTTATGCCTGTAATCATATTCATAGGAGCAATGTATACATGGTGTAACATAAGTAAAAGAGAAATAACAAAATTGGAAATTAATATTTTGGTTGAATTTCGTTATCCCTCCTTGAATCTCTTGTCAAATCTAAAATAATGAAAGCTCGCCAGTTTTGTGAGAATTTTTGAAAATAATTAATCCTTTTGTCGAAACGGTTTTTTAGGTTTTGTCTTAAATGCATTTATTATTGAATATACAGGGCGTTATTTAATAACTAATTAAGAAACGGCTACATTCTGATATTCCAGTAAATTTTTCACAATTTTTGGTTTGTTCAGCCAAAAACTAAAAAGATATGATACATGTTATGTTTCGATATTGATATACTGAGTGTTTTATATTAAGAAACCATACATTTCAATTTTCTGCCAAGCTATTGCCGTGCTATAAAATGGAATAATTAAAATAGCCCACTAATCACCGAATTAAGTCGAAGCCAATTTGGCATAATAAGACAATTTTAAATGCATTGGCACTATTGCCAGATTTATACACTTTTTTTTTTGAAAATAATAAGTAGACCTTTCACTTTTTTGATACCTACTTCAAATACCCTTTGTATTTTATGAAATAAAACAAGCTTATTTAAACACCTTATAAATATTTTTAATTAATACGTTGCGTACTAAGGGTGCAAAAAAAAACAAAAGAATAAAAAAAAATTCCACACTTTGCTATCAAATATTCAAGCTCTAGACATTGCAAAAGAACCCTACTAAATTACTAAATTATATAAAATTTTATTTATTTTAAAGAAGTTTCCTTCAAGAAGAAATGTAAAATAAAATATTTAGTTAGTATCTTGTGGGTCCCCCCCTTTTATTGATAATCTCCTGACACCTTCGAGGCATTGATAAAATAAGATTATTTATAAAATACTGTGGAATGTTTTCCCACTCTTCCCTAATTGCAACTTCAAGCTGGTCTAACGTTTGCGGTGGATTTGCTCTTCCGCGTAATTTAAATTTTAAATGACTCCAAACATGCTCAATTGGATTGAGGTCTGGAGACTTTGCCGGCAAATACAATGTATTAATTTGGAAGGCTTCCAAAGTCTCTATAACGGTTCTAGCTCGGTGGGGCCTTGCATTGTCATCAGCTAAGATAAAATCGTTTCCAAAATTATTTGCAAATGGTAGAATGATATTTATTAGACATTCATTCCTATAAATTTCGGCGTTCACAGTCCCACGAGTGATAAATAATTCTGTTTTGCCATTTCTCATAATACCCCCGAATATGGTTAAACCTCCGCCACCAAAGGCCTCTTCAGCAGTCATATTTTCTTCGTTATACCTTGTATTCCTTTGGCGCCACACCGTTATTCGTCCATCCGAATGATATAAAGTTACTCTGGATTCATCAGTAAATAGACAATTAGACCAGTTATCCAAATTCCAATTAATATGTTCCGTGCACCATTCGAGTCGGGAAGCTCGATGCTGTGGTAAAAGTCGCACACATCTGGCTCGTTTTCGATTCCTGAAAGCAACAAACACGGTTGACAAAAGTAAGTTGTCTTAATAAGTCATTACTAGTAGTAAGCTGATTATAAAATAATAAAATTATGAAGCACTTGGGAGATATACGTATAAATACGATTTTTCCCGATTTTGTTTTTATTTTTTCCTTTATAATAAGTAGTATTAAAAATTACATATTTATTGTCACTTCTTCCCCTTTACAGAACCTCCGAAATCGTTTAAAATTTTATCAATTTTTAGACTGCATATTAATTAGCACCAAATTACGGAATTTTCCCTTAATTTAACAAATTTTGTATCTTTACGGTTTTTGAGATCCTACCTCTGCATACACTCGAGTTTGTAATACCCTGTTTAAAACCATCCATTTAAATCTCAAATAATTCATTTAAGTAAATTTTAATATCTAAATAAGTATTTATTTATTTACCTAAGCCCGTTTTTGTTGAGTTTTCTTCTCACCGTGGAATTGTTTACGAGAACACCTGTTTCTGCTCGTAAATTTGAATTAAACCAAGAAGAACTACGTAAGGGGTGAATTCTAGCTTGTCGAATCAAGTTACGTTCCATTGGGAGAGTAATTTTCGGAGGCCTACCACCACTTGTTCGGTATCTGTGAGACCCAGTTTCATTCATCCTTTGTTGTAAACGGGTTATCACACTAGGGTGTACATTGTATAGTCTTGCAACCTCAATCTTTTGCATTCCTTCATAAATAAGCCTCAAGCAATTTTCTCTTTCGATCTCGGAAAGTCTTCGCATTTTTCACATTTGTATTTAGTCTGACAGATTACCAACGATAAACATTCAGTTGACATGGCTATTCAATTATGTCATTTATTTTTTCATAGCCGCCTTGCAGGAAACTTCTCTAAATAAAAGAAGTTATTTATCACGGTTTTTTGCAATGTATACAACTTAAAATTTTGACAATAACGTGTTCCTAATAAGGGCGGATCTAGGATGATGTTAAGGGGGGGGGGGGGGGGGGGCGAAAATAAATAAAAATATGAAAAAACGTGAGGTTGCAAGACTATTCAATGTACACCCTAGTGTGATAACCCGTTTACAACAAAGGATGAATGAAACTGGGACTCACAGATACCGAACAAGTGGTGGTAGGCCTCCGAAAATTACTCTACAAATGGAACGTAACCTGATAGAACACACCCCTTACGGAGTTCTTCTTGGTTTAATTCAAATTTACGAGCACAAACAGATGTTCTCGTAAACAATTCCACGGTGAAAAGAAATCTCAACAAAAACGGGCTTAGGTAAATAAATAAATACTTATTTAGATATTAAAATTTACTAAAATGAATTACTTACTTGAGATTTAAATGCCGCTGTAGGATATATATAGGGCATTACAAACTCGAGTGTATGCATAGGTAGGGATCTCGGAAACAGTAAAGATATAAAATTGGTTAAATTAGGGGAAAGTTTCGTAATTTGATGCTAATTATGTGCAGTATACAAATTGATGAAATTTTAAACGATTTCGGAGATACCGCAAAGGAGAAAAGTGACAATAAATATGTATTTTTTTTATTACTACCTAAATAATTATAAATAAAGGAAAAAATAAAAACCAAATCGGGAAAAATGGTATTATACGAATATCTCCCAAGTGTTCCTTAATTTTAAACAGCTTACTACTAGTAATGACTTAAAGACAACTAACATTTGTAAACCGAGTAGGTATGTTGCTTTCAAGAATCAAAAACGAGCCAGATGTGTGCGACTTTTACTCAAGTGGTGGACAGAACATATTAATTGGAATTTGGACAACTGGTCTAATTGTCTATTCACTAATGAATCCAAAGTTACTTTATACCATTCGGATGGACGAATAACGGTATGGCAGCAAAGGAATACAAGGTATAACGAAGAAAATATGGCAGCTGAAGAGGCCTTTGGTGGCGGAGGTTTAACCATATTTGGGGGTATGATGAGAAACGGCAAGACAGAGTTATTTATCACTCGTGGGACTGTCAACGTCGAAATTTATAGAAATGAATGTTTAATAAATATCATTCTACCATTTGCAAATAATTTTGGAATCGATTTTATCTTAGCTGATGACAATGCAAGGCCCCACCGAGCTAGACCGTTATAGAGACTTATTTATAATGTGTTTAAATAAGCTTGTTTTATTTCATAAAATACAAAGGGTATTTGAAGTAGGTATTAAAAAAAGTGAAAGGTCTACTTATTATTTTCAAAAAAAAAAGTGTATAAATCTGGCAATAGTGCCAATGCATTTAAAATTGTCTTATTATGCCAAATTGGCTTCGACTTAATTCGGTGATTAGTGGGCTATTTTAATTATTCCATTTTATAGCACGGCAATAGCTTGGCAGAAAATTGAAATGTATGGTTTCTTAAGATAAAACACTCAGTATATCAATATCGAAACATAACATGTATCATATCTTTTTAGTTTTTGGCTGAACAAACCAAAAATTGTGAAAAATTTACTGGAATATCAGAATGTAGCCGTTTCTTAATTAGTTATTAAATAACGCCCTGTATATTCAATAATAAATGCATTTAAGACAAAACCTAAAAAACCGTTTCGACAAAAGGATTAATTATTTTCAAAAATTCTCACAAAACTGGCGAGCTTTCATTATTTTAGATTTGACAAGAGATTCAAGGAGGGAGTGTACGAAATTCAACCAAAATATTAATTTCCAATTTTGTTATTTCTCTTTTACTTATGTTACACCATGTATACATTGCTCCTATGAATATGATTACAGGCATAAATACCCATAATAAATCAAGTGACCAATGTCCGACTAATGTACAGGGTGTCGTGTTGAAGTGTTAATAATGTAACGATGTCGTTTTTTTCGAAAAAACCCTGTATATTGAAAACAAGTGAAGATACGACAAATCGCTAGAAATTGTTTTTTTGCATCTTGCCAAAGATCATTTTGGTCGAAAAAAGAAAACTTAAGAGTTGCTGTAACAAGTTCTCGCTCTTAACAAACATTTAAAAAAATAAGACGGTGTCATCTCACACCCTGTATAATAAAATGAAACGCACTTTGAAAAAATACATAATACTGGGCTTTTTTTCAAAACATATCTCCATAATACGCTGAAAACCGTAGCCCAATATCTCTCATCTCTGAAAAGCTACAACAATTTGAATTTTACCCAAAAATTTTAGAATTGCAGTTATTATGCACAGCAGTTTATATATATATGATAGTATGTTTTCATTCCACTTACACCAATGTCATAACAAGAAAATGATCCTTGTTTGGGACATGTTCTGCATCACAGCAGACACAATGATCCATTTTAGTCAAACGACGATCGCGATTTCGCTCTTATTAGAGCTCATCAGGCCGTCATAGACTAGCCAGCCCCGTGTAGGGCAATGGCACAAAATTGAATCACAAAAACAACTACTCCGCTGGCTAATACCACGACCGGCATTGAATTACATTGTGACTCCTGGCTTTCGTTGGGAGTATTAAATGATAGTATGTTTTCATTCCACTTACACCAACGTCATAACAAGAAAATGATCCTTGTTTGGAACATGTTCTGCATCACAGCAGACACAATGATCCATTTTAGTCAAACGACGATCGCGATTTCGCTCTTATTAGAGCACATCAGGCCGTCATAGACTAGCCAGCCCCGTGTAGAGCAATGGCACAAAATTGAATCACAAAAACAACTACTCCGCTGGCTAATACCATGACCGGCATTGAATTACATTGTGACTCCTGGCTTTCATTGGGAGTATTAAATGATAGTATGTTTTCATTCCACTTACAACAACATCATAACAAGAAAATGATCCTTGTTTGGAACATGTTCTGCATCACAGACAGCCAGCCCCGTGTATTTGGAAGACATAAAACTCAATTCAAATATAGAAAATATTGCAGTTGTTACAAAGGATTGCTTCTGGTTGCTATGCCCTGAGGATAATAAAAAAAGTTATATTTGCCTATGGCACAAGTGGTTTATTTTGTCCTTGTGGAATCTCAGTTGAGGTATGTTATTGCATTTTGGGGGAATTCAGCACAGTACCTAATTAACACTCTGTGCTTTAGAACAGAGCTCGACAATGTGTATGTGGCATAAATGTAAGGGGGTAGGTAAACCTTTACAGTAAATAAATTTCTTGAGGATCTAAGTAGGCTTTATACGCTAATAAATTGTGATTTGATACCATAGTCCTAATTTGATAAGTTGCAAAAAATTGTTTTTTTTTAAATTCATAGTTTATAGTAATTTTATTTTATTTTTTATATTTTTTGTTGAAAATTTTAATTGTGGATGATGTAGTTTTCATGTCTGGTTAAGACAATTTTTAATTTTAAAATTGTAATTTTTTCTTATTTCAGCTTTGTCAGTGAGGGTTACTTAATCTTTAGACAATAAAGCTTATTTTGACTTTGATTAGTTCGTATAAACAAGTCGTCGGAGTATAAACAAGTTTTGTTGATGTTCAGTGTGGGCTTCCTGGCTGAGTGGCAGGATTCTCGACTTTGGATGAGCACATATGTGTGTGAATCTCTGTTCAAATGCATAACTTTGTTTTTAGTTTTTTTTAGATAAGTTATATTTAATAAAAATTGTGCTGGTTCAAGATTGGTTGGGTTTGTTATAAAAATGGCATGTTCTAGCGTGCCTACCAAATTCCGTGTTTATATTTAAACAAGGATTTAAAAAAAAACTTTACTGTTAGATGTTTTTGTCCCGTTAGCATTAGGTTAACTGAGATTCGTCAATGGCAGTATCAATAAAACCATATCACAACTCAAAACACTAAAAATCAGTTTTGAAATATGCATCCACTCTAAAGTGTTGTGAGTAGCGGAAGCCGTATGCGTTTCAAGGTCCTGTCTTCTCTTTTTAAGTTTAGTTTAAAAAATGGTTAATATTAAGATGTTTCTAAGCGTAAACTTGAAATGAATTTCAATCAGTTTCAACGATAATCAGTCAGTAAGATCAGAAATAAGCTGGAATCTCTATTAACTAATGCTGGATTTATACAGACAAATAACATAAAATAAAAATACACGAGTTAAATAACAAGAATCCCATTAGAACATTTATACAGGCAAAAAAGATAAAATAACATAACAGTGATCCTTGAAGATCGCCAAATTCCATCTTTTATTTTTATTTTATCTGAAAATCGTACTGCGCAGGTAGATGTATCCACGTGGCCTGTTTGATTGGCAAAACTGACAGCATGCACGCATTTATAAAGATGTCTTACAGGCCAAAGTTATTTTATTATTATTTTATGTTTTTTGTCTATATAAATTCAGCTTTACATTTAAAATGATTTTGATACTCAACTTTAATACTTACTCAAAATGTTTAATTTCTTTATCATAGTTTTTTTCTGCTAATGGTTCATATTTAGCAAGCTGTAAGACCTTTAATTCCTGATTCTTGTTACAAGTGTTACATAGGCCATTTGATGAATTCGGGGTTGAATGTCCAGTCTTATGATTTAAAATTGTGTTTTTAGTGTTAAGTAAAGAATTATATTGAGCCTCAATTACTTTGTTGTAACCACCATCCTAAAATATTTTAGATGTTAAAACATCGCTCACTGAAAGTTGCAAATATTACTAGATAGGTATATATTTTCAAAAATTAAACAGAAACTGATATTTATAAAATTAAATCACGATATTTTTATTTGAGATTTTTTGTAGATTTTATACATTTCTTAGTTGATATTTTAGAATACTCATATACGTACCAATGTCCTACATATAATTTAGATTGGATTACTATTTATCATTTTTTAACATAAAATTAAAACTACCCACTTGCCTATTAAAAATAATATTTTAATTAACAGAAACTATACTAATTGTAAAACACATTTTGTGGGTTTCTATAAGTGTTACCTTGTTAAAACCGTTGTATTGGGAGCAAAAGGGGCATTCAAAACTGTTACGTTTGGAGAACAACACTTTGGAGTTCTTATTACAAAACCAGCAATTTACACCTACACGGAAACCATTTCTAAAAGAGAATAAAAATAAAAAAATCCTATTTTTATGTCGCAGGCTATTTTGAGTTTACCTGTAGATGAAAAATATATTGAGTACAGCTGCGTAAACAATTAAAAACAATAAAGTAAAAACAACTAACGAAGATATATTTTCAAAAACAATGTCCATCTTTTAATCTTACTATTTAAAAACTATCGTAAACTTAAAAATAAAATTAAAAACCAAATATTTCTTTTCGGCGGCAACGATGTGTCATTTTATAACCCTACAACTATAATGACAATCTTCTTGTCTTGTCAATCTAGGGATTTGTTGGAGCTACTTAAAGATATTCTGCCAGCTTATTAAAGAGCAGTCGGATATCGGACTTGGACTTTTGTATGGATTAGATATTTTTAATATTCTCACTTTTTTTGGATTCACTGTAGAACTTACCGCAAAATAAACACATTTCAGTAGAACAAATTGCGGATGAAACTTTTTGCAAAAAAAAAACAAATAATTGTAACTTTGTAAGACACTACATAGTGTAGGTTTACCTAAGACATAGTTAAAAACGTTTACTTTTACTTTAATTATGTTAAAAATGCACGCAGAATAGATATTAGAGTATATTATTATATAATATACTCTTTTTTAATTTAATTTCTTAACTAACTGATGTTAAAAGTGTATCAACAAAATATGTTAATGTTATTCAACTAAAAAATTCTTAAACTGACATTTGAGATTTGATGATTAATCTACTATTTCCCCGTATTCAAGAAGCAATGTTACTAAATTTAATTTCATTTTTTCAGTGAAGAATTCATTACTGTTTATTAGGGTTGTTAATATTATTTTGTTGCATAGTTGAAACGGTATCGTTAGAAGCACAAGGTGAAACAGTAATGGGTTAGCACCAGGTTAGGCGCCGAAGGCATCATCATTAAAGCCATAACATAAAAAACGGTACAGCTCAATCACTGGGAACGTAGAGTTTAGTTTAAGATATTTACATCATAAATCAAGAACTATAAGGCAATTCAGCAACACTGTAAGGTTCCTTTCATTTCTAGTATCATATTAAGGAGTTTTTGCACTGCAATGTTTTGAAAATTGTAGGAAATTTGGTGAATTTATATTTTTTTTCTGGGTCAAAACTGTTTCATTGGCAAATTTTATTTTTTTAATTTGTACTAGGAGACATAGGCTTTCGTTTAAAATTTGAAAAAATCGTAAAATCTGAAATACTTACACTCAACAAGACTCCGGACCTGTGTCCTATCCACAATACCAAAACTATTTTGGCTTGATTTGTTTATTACGATATTCCAGGTTATTTAAATGTACAATGTACAAATGGGAAATAGCGTCGGATGTAAGGGGATTGGGATTGGGTGAGACTATGAGTTGTATCTCTCGTGTCTTGTTCTGACTGAAAGGAGTATGAACTCCTTTTTTTCTTATATTTTCATATCGGTAGGTAAAAGTAAAAGTATGGTATACTTGTGATAGGACATTCAAACAGCATATGATTTAGATCTTTTTATTGGAAACTGAAGATTACATTCTCAGTACGGCGTTTCTTTTACACCTATCCTTTAAAAGTGCTATCCAGTCAGGCAGTGCCCTGTTCTCATTGTGATGATAGAGGTAATATGTCTTCTATTTGTAAATGGGACTTTATTAAACCATCTATTATGAAGGAAACGTCCTTAGTTGTACTATATCTTTTATCTTTTAATTACTCAAATTATTCGTTTAAAATGTTTTGTATTCATTTCGGTTTTTTTTAATGATATTGATATTTATCCTTGTTTATTTTAATTATTTTTAAAACATTAAGATTTAACCCAATATCGGCCAGTTTATCAGCTTCCTTCCCTTGGATCCCCGAGTTAGCGTCAATTATAAGGTCTCTAGTTAGACATGTTATGTGGTCAGTGGATGTATTTATAGAGATGTTTTTTAGTTTATTTATTGCGGTTAAAGAGTCAGTAGAGTAAATAGCTTGTTTTCAGATTTTTTCAAGTACAGTCCTCATTTATAGCTATCATTTCAGTCGAGGTAATGCATCTCTCCGGTGAGTTTGGATGAGAATTTGTAATTTATTTCTGAAATCGGAATTCCGAAGCCTAGGGTTTCATTTATTTTGGAGGCATCTATGTAAATAAAACTAAAAACATTCTTGAAATTTTCTGTTGATTTTAAAAATTGCTCCTTGATAGAGGGATCTTTTTTATTTATGTGTAAATTAATACAATTATTATTGAGGAAATTATATGATTATATATTTTAGAAAAATCTATCTAAGGCCTGTATTTGTTATGGTGTGTTTGTATCCCTCCAGAAACTCGCATATAGTAGAACACACATATAGTAGAACAAAAGTACGTGTTTTTTTAAGAGCACTATTAATGGATGGTCCATAATCGCTATGGGTTTAGCTAGGAATTTTGTTGCTAGCATTTGTCTTCTATACTAAATTAATTTCTGCCGTTGTAGTCATTAGTACGTTAATTGATGTATATTTCGTGAATCGGAAGACCCCCCTAAAGGATTCTATGCATTTTTTTAGTATTTATTGGGAGGTTTAATGAAAATTGATCCTAAATCTAAATGATATATTAACTAGGGCATAAAACATGGTCAACAATGTTTGGGGTTTACACCCCACCAAACTCTACACAAACTTTTAATGACATCAAACTCCATACAGATCCCATTTTCGGTTTTTATGCCTGCTCCTTCAGATGTTTTTTTATATAAGGATCAGCAAATTGTTTCATTACAAAGCCTTACCCGCTTCCAGGGAATTAATGTCCTACCATCCACCTTCTTTCCATAACTACGATAAACTCCAGGCAGTTCTAAAACAGCGTTAAATTCCGCAGTAATCAGAGACCTACTGATTATGCGGCTTATAAGCCTATGTCTGGACATACGTTCCGCACTTTTTTTTATTATTTCGCCACAATTGCTCACACAGGCAAACTAACTCTCAAAGTAATGGAAATACGAAAATATGAACCATCCAAAAGATTTCCCAAAGATCCAGATGGTATAGCGTTGAACCATGTATTACTTTCAGGGCTTAGAAGGGCAAGGTGATGTGCCCTGTCTTTGATATCCTGACTATTGAATATAAGGTTAATGAGGAGAATCTGACAAAACTTCAAATCTAAATTGTCTACATGGCAGTTCATTCAATATCTTTTCTAGATTTGTAGAACAATTTAAAATGTTTTTAGCTAAAGATATTTCAAGCAAATTTGTTACATCGTTAATCGAACTTAAAAACGTGGAAAAACAAAGTGTGGAAGAAGCTCAAACACCAAGACGACCAAATTTAACAGAAATTCTATCTTGTTTAAAAGATTATTGTCAGAAATGCAATTTGCTATTTTTGAAGTGTTAAAGTGAATCATAGTCGGAAAGGGAAATTGATGTATTCCAACAAGAAGCACATCTTAGAAAGTTTTACGGGGTATTATACATTAATGTTCAAGTAAATAAAATCCAATGTGATTATTGAGGTATTTTAAATTTTCAGAAAACCGATTTAAAACAACAGTTTTTTTTGTTTAAAGCCTCCCTCATTTTATCATTTTAGAAAAATAAAATAAATATACATTTTAGAAAAATAAACTGGACTGATCAAAAAAGGCACCTGTAAAAGATCCGGTGCCACTTTTCTGAGTTTAGAATATATTATTGAAGCATCGGTTTTATCAGAAATAACTGAAATTTCGCATTTTTTGTAACTTTTTTTAACCTAATATCCGAACTTAAATTGATTTTTTTTTTAAAGTCGTCTAAAACTGTAAAAACATTTCTAGTAAATTGTTCCATCGTCCAAATAGCATAAATTAATTTCAGAGTGAATAGTTTTTACTATGGGATGAATTGCTGAACAAGATAATAGAGGCCCAAGAGGATTCACATGTTGCAAGCCTCTTTGTGATACAGTAAACACCAGAAGATAGAAATAAATGTTCAAAACTTCACAAATAGAAACATCTAAATCAAAATTAGAAATCTCTGGTACATCTGGACAATTTTGTTCTCTTCTTGACTGGGGTGTTTTTTCATCAGTTTCTCATAAGTATAAACATTGTTTTTTTCTGCCAAGGTGTCAGCAGAGCACAACATTCTTTTTGCCTCTCCTTCAGAAAGTTTGTTTTCAAACTTCTTACCAAAATAAGGCGTATTTGTACTTTCAATGTTGGGTTTTCTTATCAGGTTTATTTTCATATAATGACAATAAAGATCTCGATGGTAATAATTTGTTTTTCTTCCAAAAATTACGAGATCAAACGAACTTACCTTATAGAGAGATAGAAGCCGTGTCATAATAGGCAATGACAATAACGAGAATATTTCTTCTCTTTCTAACGCATTGCGTCTTATGGCAGGGTTTTACTACATTTTCTAGGTTGTCTTTCAAAACAAAGGTATTAAACCTGAAATATTTATAATCGGTAAAAAGAGACCCATTTAATGACATAATAATATACAGGGTGTCCCGTTTAAAAAGTACAACTTATGGTGATACCTTGTAAAATGCATAGACTTTTTTTCCTGATAACTAGAAAAAAACTCTTTAAGTAACCTTATAATTTGGTTTTTGGTTCATTCCGGTAAGTTAAAAAGTTTTTAACGTTTAAAATGATAAATTGATCGCACTGTACACTATACTTTTTACTCCTGGATTTCGTACATTATTTTCAGATATTACTGGTACATGTATAAAATATATATACCTTACGTTGTTGGGACATTAAAGGTCAGAACGTACCTACAACGACATTGCATAAGCGAGAAAGATATCGACCGATGGCAAGCAGTTTATGAGACGCCATATTTTTTGTCATCCTTGTCTGACGTACGAAGTTTGCATGAGATCGAATCCTTATGTGCTAATCTCTATGATGATTGATGAATTATGCAAAGTTTATTTTTCATCTTCGTCTTGCTCACTTATGTTTGTACTACAGGAGAACTGTCATTTATTGAAATAGTTTAATAATTAATTAGACACATATATAAATAAAAAGTGTACGTGATTAGACACTGACGTCTGTCGCGCGTCGCTCCGTTTGCCGTTTGAATATTTGAAAATGGCCGCCTTGCGCTGGATTTGTTGTTTTACGTTTCGTTATGTGTTTTGTTCAGTTTTTCCTGGACTTTTTTATTTGACATTGTGTAGTGTTAGTGTGTCTATTATAAAAGTGTATGCTTATTTATAGATAATAAAAGTTAATAGTGAAATAAGCGATGAGCTGTAAATATTTACAATTTTGTAAATAGGCTCACTTGGTGTATCTTTTCTATTTCAGTTTACAAGTAGGTCAGATGACATTGCCAAATCTTACCTTCTAATTTTGGCGCATGTCAAAAATTAAAAAAAAACAGACTATTATGTTTTACCGACAAATATCCAAATTTTCAGCCCTTAAGTGCCTTGCACTGCAATTTACTGGACCTAATCAGCGATTTCCCAATTAATAATATTTAAAAATATGCGTTTGTTTTATTGAATTGTGTAGTGTAGAAAATTTTAGAATACAGAAAAGAAAAGAATTTTAAATTTCGCGGGCAAACGGCAGCATCAATCTACGGTGCTATCTGCTTTCACTTTCCGTGTAGAGAGAGTGAGCACGCGTTTCAAGTTTAAGGCTTAGTTAATGGTTATTGTCTAGTATATAAACCCAACTAGACCACTTTTTCCCAATTCTATAAAGCCATAACGGGAAGACTCTCTCCTTATAAAGGTATATTCCCTCGTGCGTTGAAAGGGGGAAGTTATTCCGCTTTATAAAAAGAGTGACAGGGAAAAAATCGAAAACTATCGATGTATTATGGGTCCGCCTACCTTTTCTAAACTGTTTGAAAAAATAGTTTTATGCAAGATAGAAAACTTAAATGCAGAAAAATTAGTAAGTAACAAACAACACGGTTCTAGAAAAGATTGCTCCACTTCTACAGCAGCTTTTGAGCTATTAAATTTTGTTTATGAGGGCTTGGACATCAAACTACGTTCTTGCCATTTTCTTTGACTTAACCTGAGCTTTTGACTGCTAAAATAGATTCTTTTTCCAAAAGAAATTATATGTATTTGGGATAAGGGGAGATACCAACAAATGGTTAGTGTCTTAGAGGAACGTTAGATAAAGGGGATTGGGGATGTTATCTCTACTAGACATAATATAAACTGTGGTGTACCTCAGGGAAGCCCTACTATAATAAGCACCGCTACTATTTACGCTTTTTATAAATGATCTGGAAAATGTCTTACCTCTGTCAGTATCAAAAAAGAGAATAACTGTCAACGAATCCAAACCCTGCTTTATGACATTTTGTGTAAGAAAGGATATGCCGCGAGTTCCAAATTTGTCACTAAACTGCAAACATGTAAATAGGATTGAAAATTTTAAATTTTTAGGATTACATTTAGATCCACACATGGTGCAACCACATGAACCATGTCACAAGTAAGTTAAATACCGCCTACTTTGCAATAAGAAATCTAAAAAACACTTTAGAAATAAAACTACTTTTACACACCTATTACACACTAGCATCTTGCCATCTAAGCTGTGATATTATTTACTGGGGCCAATGAACAGATTTAAATAGAATTTTTAAATTACACAAAAAAATAATCAGAAAAATTTTCTGATTAACACCATTAGACTCGTGTAAACCCTACTTCAAACAGTATAACATTCTTCCTCTCCCATGTATTATAATTTTATACTCGGTATTATTCCTTAAAAAATAATGTCACAACTATGTTAAATACCGCTACCGCCTACTTTGCAATAAGAAATCTAAAAAAACACTTTAGAAATAAAACTACTTTTAAACACCTATTACACACTAGCATATAGCCATCTAAGCTGTGATATTATTTACTGGGGCCAATAAACAGATTTAAACAGAATTTTTAAATTACACAAAAAAATAATTAGAAAAAATTTCTGATTAAGACCATTAGACTCATGTAATCCCTACTTCAAACAGTATAACATTCTTCCTCTCCCATGTATTCTAATTTTACACTCGGTATTATTCGTTAAAAAACAATTCACTAGATTTTCTAGTCTTATAGAACTACGTAATTATGTTACGAGAAACTCCACATACATTTATATACCTCCCTATAGGACTAGCACTTTCCAAAAAAAGTCCTTACTATTTTTGTGGGAATATGTACAACCAAGTACCAGCAAGCCTAAGAGAAATGACTTCTTACAAAAAATTTAAGAAAAGTACAAACAGTTATAATATTAGTGAAATAAATAAATATATACAAGCAATTAATGTGAACAAACGCATAAAGCAGAAACTATTTCCAGTAAAAAACATATGTTATTTATATCTTTCTTTATAGAACGATTCTTACGATTTTTAAATTGTATCAATAGTTTTAATAGAAACAGAAAGCAGAGTCGAAATTGTGTCATATAATAAGCTCTAAGAAATCTTTTTTAATGCCAGTTGTTGTTTGTGGATGGCAATTGGTAGAGATCTTTTTGAATAAAAATTCGTAAAATAAGTATAAAAAGTTTTTTATTTCTCTGCAATTACAATTCAGCATTTAGTAAAAAAAATATTTTTACAAAATATTTAAAACCCTTTTGGCTACCAAATCTATAATATATGTCGTAATAACCTAGGTATTAATTTAACTTATAAATAAAAATGACCAAGTTTGCACAATAAATATTAGGTACTTGATTCTACGACAAATTACAATGGCCCTTAAAAATTCCTGCTTATTAGAAATAACGATAAACATATGAAATTGCATTCAAATTTTAGCTGTTTTGAACGCTTTCCCAAATTTAAATACATTTATTTCGAAGTACTTGCGAAAAAAAACAGTTCATCTTTTCGATAAAATTTACTTTTTGATTTCCATATACAAATCAGTCATAAATAAATTAAAATGCTTTAAAAATAGGCTTAAATAAAAATGTTATTAAAAGATGATATATTATGATAGAGGTTTTTGTTGGGATTTAAGTATTTGCACTAAAAATGAATCTTAAAATACTGACTCTAAGCCGCTTTTCCTATTCATATGTCTGATTAAATAATATTTACACATAATATATAACGGTAACACAAACTATAAAATAATCTATACTAATTCTGATAATTAGATGAAATGAATGTATCGTCAAATAAGGACCTTTAATTACCGTATTTTAAAATAATATAAATAGTTATAAATTATAAGTTATAATGAATTAAGAATTAATTAAAATTAAAAAAAAACATTAAACTAAAATTTGCACAATTTATTGATAAACTAAAATTAAAACATTTTTCAAAATTGATTTAAGTATTTCTATACAAGTTTTTCAGTTACGTTTTAACAGTCTAGTGTTTTTTTTTTATAGAAAATTGCAAAACATATTTTGCCTACAGATGTAGCTATAGGTAGATGCTTGTAGGTAAAATTTTGCCTCTTTTCCCAATAAATATTTTGTAACTGTGTTTGGTGTATTCCATTTTTAGGTTAACGGATTGCGAATAAATTATGTAGGTATCAAATTTCTGTCTGACTGTTTTTAAATCGACATACATATCACACTTATTTTGTAATAAATTTTTTTAATAATAATGACATACAATACTGAAAGCCATGTGTAAGAATGTTCAAATACAGGAGGGCGGTATGTAAGTTTATCGAATAACGCACATTGTCGAAAAAATCTGAAATGTGCACCACCCCCCTTTGCCCTTATGTAAGCGACTATGATAAAAATCATCATGACAATGTTACTTTATCAAATTGTGCAAACGATGGTCACTTTCTTATCACTTTTGTAGAGTGAATTTGCTGGATATATTAAAGTACATGAAGGTACACGAAAATACAAGTTTATAATGACTGTTTCACTAGTCTTAAAATTAAATATTGTTAATGATAATTATTTAGTTTTCGTAGTTAAAACCGATTCCGTTATTATTTAATTTCCATGACATGACTCGCGTTTTTTTTAATAAAGGGATGGTATTAAAATATTAATATTGTCGAAAAGTTATATAAATAAGCCATTATGACTCCGCAAATTTATAATATACCGAGCAAATTCAACTGAAAATATCGACGTCCATACGTACCTTATATCACATTGTGAGGCAAGAGAACTAACGTTGGATTCTCATGTGTCCCATGATGGACCATATTGTTATCAAGACGCCATAAAAACCTTATAAAACTACATTACGTCTATTAATGTTTTATTATATAAAGTCCAAAGTTGAATTATTTGGTTAACAATTAATTCCTTTTATTAAACTTTCATGAATATCCAGGGTTTAGATCAAGACAGTTAATAAATCTATTTGCAAATTGAGTTCTACGTATTAAAAAAATCGCAACCTACTTAGCTTCCAATACCTAATAGTTTAAAGATTGCGTTTGATTTTTTCTGCTACAGTTTTATGAATTGTTGATAAAAAACAGTTTTTATCTTTTTTTCTGCAAAAAGTATATCAATCTTTTCCCGAGTTTTAATAGATCAGATTGCTTAGGATAGTTGGGGACGACTATCAGTAAAATCAAAAATATAGTTAGTCTTTAGAGAATCCAATATGATTTCCGGGGGGCAATAAATAATTTATTTGCAAACTGTGCATTTATAACAACATTAATTGTTTTATTTATCAAGTACATTTTTTGATCGCAAGGACTATTTACTGTATTAATTCCCTTCTCTAGAATCGCAGTAATTTCTAGATTTTGCAAGACTCTTTTTAGATGCACAAATTTAGAGATATGGAGAGTGCGATCAATTTATATTGATAATATTTTAACTTGCCATATCACCTTTAGTTTAGCCATATGAACAAAAAACAAACAAATTTTAGGGTTGCTTAACAACCCTTTCCAATAATACTAGCTAAATACTACTTTAATGTTGAAACTCATAAAATAAATGAGGAACAGAATGCGAGAAGACTGGATTCTGGTGTCAATTTTCTAAGAAGATATAAGGAAAATAATACTGAATTATTGAAAAATATTTTATGGACTGATGGACGTTCGTTTTGGACAAGAAGGGGATGTGGCAAAATATATGTTAAAGGTTTGTCAATAATTCCCGACAAATATGGGAAATAAAACATCAAGGACACCAGTGTGTGAATGTTTGGTGTGATATAGTCGATAGATATATACTAGGTACTATATCGAAGAGAAACTGACTGGGGAATGGAGATCGATATCTACAACTTCTTCAGTAGGATATTGCACCATGCATTGATGTATTGCCACTAAAAGTAGCAACCATAATAATGTGGCAACAATGTTATGTAAGTGAGGAATTACCTCACAAGCAGAAGGTTGGATAGGAAATGGCGGGACAATACCTTGGCCTACCTGACTATAATGTAATTTCTGTACACGTAAAAATACCATTAAAAGAGCTCCTTGTCATGTCTTGTCATTGATGAACTGAAGAATCTCAAATGCTATAGAAGAATTAAGAGCAACCCCAATTATTCACATAAATTCAATAAATCATATTATTATGAAAAATGTATTGCAATAAACGGTGGTCACATGCAGCAATATCTGAATTTAATTTGATTAAAGGAAAGACATGTATATTTAGAATGACTATATTATATGTCAATATAATATAAAAACAAATAGAATGTATTTATGTTATTTCGATGGCATATTTGCGAATAAATCGAAAATGGCTGGATGAAAACATAAAGTATAGTTACCAACAAAATCAGAAAAGAATATGCTATTCAAAGAGTAAAACATATATAGGATGTCTATTAAAAACTTATAATGATATCTCAATACAACTGTTAACTTTTTTTTCCAATAACTAAGAGGTTACTTTAAGAGTGAAACTCTTAAAGTAACCCTGTAATTACCCTATAATTTATTTTTTGGTTAATTTCAAAAGGTAAAAAGTTATTAACGTTTATAATATTATCAAGATAAATTGATCGCACTGTACAACAGCAAAAGCGTTTTTTTGTCGCTTGTTGATTATGTCCTATTGTTGTACTTATCTTTGGTTGGGCTTGATCTCTGTTGTTGTATATTAAAGTGATTTTTAGTTATTTTAAATCTCATAAAATATTAACAATTTTGTACCTCTCGTCTTAAAATCAAAACCAATTAGGTAATACAACTCGTTGTAGACATCAAAAAGCAATGAAGCACAATATTAATGACATGAAAAGCTTCTCAAGCAGATTAATAATTTGTTTAGTAATATTTCGTTAAAGTTCACTATTTTCCCCAAAATCTGCGTGATGGATGCTCCAATGGCACCTTGCTCTGAATGTATGTTGAGAGTCATCCAACGAGGACTGAACGGAGCCTTTTTCCAATTATAATCTCACCTATTAAAAAACTGAAGTAATCATTGTTTGTTACTTTCTCCGCAGAATTGAAAAATGCTATATAAAGAAAAACAATTGAACTCAAATGAGTTGTTATAAAAACATTACATAGTATATAGTATTTTTTAAATATAAGTTTCTACTTTTTATTTAATTTTTGGAATCCTTTACGCCTGTTGTGACATGAAACTTTTAAATGACTCACGTTTGAAACATACAAATATACTAACAGACATTATACCAACACACTCGTTACTTAAACTGTTTACTGGTAGTCATTACTAGACAGAGGCATCAAGGTTTTTTCTGTTTTGTCAATTGTACTAATTATTTAAAATACAGGGTAGGTATTTAAAAACTACCGCGAAATGGTCACTAATAATCCAATAAACAAAACAAGTCTTTCTTACAGCGAGTATTTCATAGCAGAAATTGAATACAATTTGAAAAACCTAACCCATCGTTAATTTGTAAACATAAATATATGTTCTTAGTTAATTAGATCTTCGTGTTGCCTGATAAAGTATATTTAATGTAATGTTATTAAAATAAGGATTAATATTTCGAAAAAACTGAATTCAGTCCAATATGATTAAAAAGAAACAAGATACATGTAGAAAAATTCGAGGATTTCTTTAAATCGAAATTGGACTTTCAATTTAAAAAAATACAATTTTTATGTCATAACTGATTTTCATTTGATTGTTTTTCAACCGACTTCAAAAAAAGTATTTTTTATGTGTGTATATCGATTACTCCTCGATGGTTGGACCAATTTGGATCAAATTTTCAGGATATTGCCGGAATGGTGAATATATATATATATATATATATATATATATATATATATATATATATATGTATATATATATATATTATATATATATATATATATATATATATATATATATATATATATATATATATATATATATTTACATATATATATATATATATATTTACATATATATATATATATATATATATATATATATATAATGCGTTCACCATATCATCAGGAAGAAAAGCATGTATGTTAATATCGTGTTTCACATGATTTTGGGGTTTTTAATACCACCTCAAAACCATGTGAAACACGATATTAACATACATGCTTTTCTTCCTGATGATATGGTGAACGCATTATATATATGTATATATATATATATATATATATATATATATATATATATATATATATATATATAACCAACATGTATTTTTCGAGGTATGTAACGTTATTTTATAAATTTTGTAATAATTATTGTCAATAGTATAAAATTTTAAATCAGTTTTAGAAAAATTGTAAATGTCATTTTATAATTATACCAATAAATGTTTTTTAAATTAATTGTAGATAGGTAAGGAAAGCCATATATACCAAAAAAAAAATAAACGAATGAGCAATTTTTGAGAAAGCCTACTATGATAGGCCAAACGTCAAGTTAATCCCATTGTTTGATTTTGCAAATAAACCTATACCCAAGAAAGAAGTCCAATTAATATATACCGGGTTTAAGAAACAAATTGAATTATATATATATATATATATATATATATATATATATATATATATATATATATATATATATATATATATATATATATATATATATATATATATATATATATATAATGCATTCACCATATCATCAGGAAGGAAAGCACGTAAGTTAATATCGTGTTTCACATGGTTTTGGGGTCTTTAGTGGCACCAAGTTCAATTTTACTTTTCATTTTATATTTTGACAATGTGGATTGTTAATTTTCCATAAATGTGTATTGATGACACATATTATATAATATTAATACGGTTATTCTGGCAAAATTTCATATAGTTTAGGTCTTATAAGTTGAAACTTGGTATAAACAAAATTAAAAAGGATTAAATAGAATCGTTTTTAAATAGAGCCGACTTAAAAAAAAAGCACTAAAAAGTAAAAAATAACATTTTATTCCACATTGAAAATTTGAGTTTATGAAATCGGTGTCAAACTAGTAAAAACCGTGTTTACTGGCTATGGTATATATGTAGACACTCATTACATAAATGTCTGTTTATGGTTAATTAATTAGGAATTAGTTGAACGCTGATTTCATAAAGTCAAATATTCAGTGTGGAGTAAAATAATATTTTTTTACTCTTTAGAGCATTTTTCGAAGTCGGTTTTATTTTCTATATTTTTTTTTTACTTTTTGGCATTTTTCAACTTTTCAGAGAAAGGTACATCTAATGGCTGTTTCAGTTTTTTTGATATGTTAGATTATAGCCCAGTTCAGTCAGTTATATTTTAAACTGGTTATACAAATTTAACTTTTATCTTATAGGATATCAAAACAAATCGTATACAAAAGTTTGATGGCTTTAAATAGAACATAAAATTTTCTCGATTGTCTTTAAATATATAGGTTTGCCTTTAAATGTAAAGGTATCAAACCTGGTGTTTTTATAATCAGCAAAAAAATGCCCATTTATTGAAATAATATTATACAGGGTATTCCGTTTAAAATATAAATCCAATGCTGATTTTCGTACTTTTCTATTGTCATTTGTTTATTTTTTTCTAGCAAATTCTGCGGTTGAGAGAAAATCATAAAACTTTAGTATACAATATTTTTTGATATCTTTAAACCTTAAATTTGTAGTCCCAGTTTAAAATATAATCAGACACCTTGTACATACGCTACTGGTTAGAAACTAGTTTATTCTTTATTCAATATTTTGTTTTGCCATAATTTTACACATACTAGTATTACCTTGGATTATTGTAGAACAGTAAGTTAAACAAAACTTAATTACAAGTAACTATGGCTATAGCAACAATAATACTATAATAAAAGGGACGTTGTGAAAAAGAGATTAAATTATCAGCAAACAAGTGTCGTATTCTTGGTCCAAATGTAGTCAGAGGCGTCATTAAGCCATAATGACTTATTTGTCTAATTATGTTTAGAAATAAAATGAAACTGAGTTTCACTAGAATCGGTAGAAACTTTTCAAAATATTTAGATATTTTTTAAACATTTTTAATACTTTGCATTTCACTTTACTAGTATTAATATATAAAAATATAATTTTATTGTATACTATATGTACAATTCATTTGCTGTAAATTCTGTAGAAATATTTTCTTTGAATTGTTTAAATCTCTAATTATTGTAAAAAAATACTTTTCGTTTATTTAATATTGGATGCATGAGAATTCAACTTAACTGTCTCAGCCCAACTCACATTACCACTCTTCAATAAACAGATGTCTATTTATATTGGTGTTATAACCAAAAAATAGTTTGATGTTGGATTACAGTTGGCATTTATAAAGTTAACGTAAGAAATTCAAATAAGAATAAAGTTACTAAATAAAACTTCTGAAATATATTATATAAAATCATTTTAAAAGAGAAAAAAATCATAACAATTAGACAGCTATTATTATAAACTCATCTGAACAAACGTATTACCGACCTATAGAATATTAATTAGTGGTTTTAAAATAATTGAGGTTACAATAAGATTTATTTTGCAACTTTATGGACCGAGTGGTTGCCAGTTCAATATAACGTTATAAAAAGTAATAAGAGTTACAGTTTTTAGTTGGCCTAAAATCTACTGTTTAAACAATCTGCATTTTATCTTTCGTGAAGGGTTTAAAAAACAGTAATTGTGAGTAGGGCCTATGAATAGTAGGAATATCCTATGGCGACGGCACAAAATATTATATACATTTTCAGGTATCTAAAATAAATTTGAGTAATATCCATAACTTTCCGTGGTATTAGTGGAAACCAGAAGCGTGGATTAAGATGTTAATATGTACACTACAACTTTGTATAACTTTAAAAACTTAAAGTTAATACTTAATCTACACTAAGTGATGTTTTATCCAAACATGTTTTACCACTATTTCCCTTCTTCGCATTAATTGTTCGTATTTTTAAATTATTTAAAAGTCTTTGGATATGGCTGAATCACTACATTTTATACACATTATTACTATTTCGGACTCTGCTCACGATCTATAAACGCCCTATTTCTCAGCTTTGAACTATCTGAAGTTGTGTATCCGTTAGACATTAGCTTGGTGTCAGTGTCTTCGTATAAAGCCGTCTGAGTAGTAAAGCAGATTCCGATTCGTGATTTTTTGTCACTTTGTATGCCGTTGGCCTTTCCATTGGCTATTCCATTTGATCTTCTGTTTTCCTGCAATTACAAGTAAATTTATATTAAAGTCCGAAAAATACAAAAAACAAAATTATTTAAATAAAAACACATTGTAGGTTAAAGAATTGTTAATAATATCCTTTTATCCTAACATTGCACTGTGGGCAGAAAATCAAATCAACGGCGACCAAATTTAATTAAAATACATTTTTACATTATTCGATTAAATAAACCAAGAAAAATCGATGAATCGAATATTTTCGTAATCGACTATTAAGTGTCATATTCGAGGCGTCTGGTCTCAAAGTGTCCAATCCATTTTTCTTTAATTTTCAGGAGACAGAAAAAGCGAATAACTCTAATAACAGAAAGAAATTGGAGCAATTTTTTTCTTTTGTGTTTATATGTCTATTACTTAATAATATGCCAAATTTTTCTTTACAATTTTTCAAAATAGGATATTTAATTAAAAAAATTCTTGGAGATTGTACGTTTTGAAATTAACAAATGGAGATTGTCCATTTTGAAAATAATTTAACACCATTTTGATACCTATTTACTTATTGCAATAATATTAAAATTAAGTACGTACATAGTTAATTAAATGGATTTACAGATCTCTTCTTCCAAGTTGTCACACAACGTTTCTTCATCTACGACATCATTATCTGGAACTGAACTTTCTTCTAGACGAATTTGTAGAAACTTTCCAGTCATCTCCAAAATAAGAAGTTAATAAGTTATTTACAATCAAGCTTTTTGTTGCCGTTTATAACATTCTGTTTTGAAATTTTGGAAGGTTTAATATTTCTGAGAGTTTTTGTTTTTTTCGTCTCATCCTCTTCATTTTTGAGAAAGCAAAATGCGTTTGACCTGGTGGCTTGATGTTTTTGCTTGCCTCATTTTTCCAATCATAGAACTCAATATCTTCACCAATTTTCAGAATAGTTCTATACTTTGAAAATATTTCGAGATATTCAAGGTGTTCCAAAATTATTTCCTATCTGCAGGCATGAAGGAGTGTCCTTTTACTGGAAACAATTATTTTAATTCTATTTTGTTTGGAACACCAGTAACAATACATGATTTGACGCCTTCTTCCTGTTCTTTTAAAAGATTGTAGAATGCTAATCATCTCAGTTTATATACCCTTTTTTCGATCATCAAATTAGCTTTGGTCCCTTCATCACTGCAAGCTTTTAGCTTCTCCGTTAATTGTAAGCATGTTGAGCAAACATCCATTCTAGGAGAACCCAAACCGAGGTTGTATTTCGTATTAAAAATATTTCTAAAATAACTTTCTTTCCCTGGAATGTGTGAATTTTCTTTTTGGTATATTTTCCACATTATTCTTATATTCAGAGGAGAATCAAGATCTGGCCGCTGGCTTTATCCTCGACAATAATGCGATTCCAGTGCACGAAATGTATTAATCAAATCCATAACAGCATGTTCATTTCGTTTGTTCCTTTGTAGCTTTCTATTACGTGGAGAGTTGGAAAGTTCTAAAAAAGTTCTTCGCAACTGTATCAATTCGCCTCCTCGTTATACCTAAAATTTCCGTGAATATTTTTTTGCACACAGGCAACATATTTTTTTCATTGGTAAGAATATAAAATCAGGGTTTGGAAAAGCTTGCTATTGATTCGAGAATTTGTTGAACGTTTACGTGCTATGTGAACTGTTTTGCTGTATTTTATTAAAAAAAATATCTTGATTTATTTTATTTTTCACTTCATACAATTTTGAATGAAACGCTTTTATTTTGGCCACTGTCAGTGAAATACAGTTAAAAGCAGCAGTTTTGTGTCCACATTGAGGAAAAATTGGAAGTACATGTGGATGGTATCTAATAAAAAAAAACTATTTGCATGGCCTAAAATATATAAGTCTGTGCCTGCACTTTCCTCAGTTTTTTTTCCACAATGTAGTCTCTTTCGAGCCTCATTAGTAGCGACGGGACTAACGGTTTGCTCCATTATATCACTATAACACCTATAGTTTTTAGAAAAAATTCTGATAAACCACTCTAGCAAACAAACTTTCTTGCTCGACGTACTGCTCGTCAATAAAATAAAACAATAAACCCTACTGTCTTAGCGCTCTACAGGATATTGTACGCTTCGAAATAACACATTAGTAGTAACTTGGAAGACTTATTGGAGATTGCACACTTGCTCTAAAAATGGCTTGGGAGATGTACGGTTTGAACGCCAAATGTCAAAGAGGATTGTATGTTTTGAAGTTGAGTCTAATTTAGAGTCCTAAAAATGATTCTGTAATTTCCTCCGGCCGGTGCATCAAACGATAATTTAAAACACAATAAACTTGAAAAATTGGAAATTGAGCGAACTAATATTCATTTATTACTAAAATATCCGAAATTATCCAAAATATTTTCAAATCCGAAAAATATCCGATGATCTCTAAAAAATTCCGCAAATCGAATTTTTATCCACCGATTGGTAACACTTTAAACACCTGTGGAAACTCGCCCTAATTATGGTCGATTTATACATATTAGTGACGTGTCCGTTCAGTTCCGATATGTTAGTGTCAAACACGTCCAGCACCTTAGACAAGGAATTTCCTTCTAAGTCCAGCACAGTGACATTTTTTCCTCCAGTGTTACTTCATAAACAACGATACATTTTTCACGGAACGTGTCGGCCCTATAGACATAATCGGATAATGGACTGGGCTTTGCCAACGAACAAATTAATATGCTTTGGCTTTGCTAAGCTTCATTGGCTCCAACGCAGTGCTGTTGCCGGAAAGATGGAGCTAATTAAGGCAGAAATTTATCTCTGTCGCAACTAATGGGATTTCCGCCCTAATTAGTTTTATCTCTCTCGCGCTTTGGCGTCAAGATTAAACATAACGCATATGTAACAGGGCCAGTTCCACTGATACATCACTGATATCTATAAATCGACCTTTAGCCTGTTAAAACATTGTCTATAAATACAACATGCTACTATATTGCCAAGTTTTAACTAAAGTCATCAAAACCAAGAAGACAATCGCAAGAAATTGTTGCTTACCAGAATTAAACAGGTCAGCTTATAAAATAAACATTTGTCTTTTCTTCATCAACATATCTATTAATACATAAATAAAAAAAATCGATTGGTTGAAATATAATATTATCGATAAATCGATATATCTATTTTTTTTAAAAAGGTAATCGAATAACCGATTAGTTAAATAAATTACCCACATCAAGTTAAAAGTTTCCTCGCTAATGAATGATCTATAATATTCTATCGATGTTCAAAAACGTTTAATCAAACAAACCAGAAAAAAGCTTCTGAAGCTTTTTGCATATGCTTTAAGTATAAAAAAATTGTCGTTTTTTTTTTAATAAACTTCAAACCTTTGGATATGTGCGATAACAAAAATATTATAGCCGTTCTTGACCATTTCATTAAAAATTAGATTTTATATGTTCATTACCAAAAATATTTTTTAGATTTTTGAGGCAACGAACGTACACTATCAATAGTATAGAGAAATAACGGAGAATCGGCCAAAAAGTCTACCTTTATTTTTTAATATATAAGCGAAGCTTTCGATATTCATTTCTTCTTCAGGGCTCTTTATATAACATAATTTTCAAGAATATATTGGTTTTTGATAAAATTTGTTATTAAGTTCTTTAATTTAGCTCTAAATAAGTTTTTTATTTTCATTAAACCCAAATAAGAAAATTTTCAATTTACATTAGAGAAAGAAACTAACCAAAGTCTTCCATTTTTAAATACAAATGTCATACAAGTCTAAAATAATAAATTCGTAATAGTGTGGTATATCAAATTTACCATTTTCGGTATAGACAAATTAATTATGTCATTTTATAAGTAATAAAATGAAAATAAATTTAATTTTAACTAAAAAACTAGAATTGTAGGTACACCCAACTTTAAGCAAAAACTTTTAGAATCCTCCAACAAATTCTACAAAATAACTCATATGACATGTTGTATTTTAATGTTCACGGGACCACTGGTGGTTTTGTTTTCCTTATATACATCTTAGTTTAAATATACTATCATTTTATACTTTATTTATATATTTTTGAAAAATCATTCAAAATGTTTCTATACATTTTAATAAGTAATTGTAAAAAAACTTACATTTTCTGAAAATGATGTTATTTATAGAACTCCGAAGAAGAAATGAAATATTTCGAAAGCTTATTATTTTTATTATTATTAAATTTAAGTTTTAATATATTTGCTATTTTGTAGAATTCTACATACCTCAGCCTTAAGTTTTTTGCTTTTTTCTTTGTTCTTGTATGTTTGTTTGTAGAAGTTGGAAAATAGGAAATAGAACATAACAGCGTGCATTCCTATCCACCATACAAATGCCTTGGGATAGTCACAGTCGATAAAAAGAAGCTGGAAGGCATGGACCATTACTAAGATGAACTGGATCTGAAAGAAAAGTAACACATATATTAAGGGAACTGATTTTTTATAATCATATTTTTCTTCTACGCGTTTGTAAGAATTAACGAAAATATAAGCCTGTTTGATGAACCGATTGAATAAGAGATGGTGAAGCTGTGACGAAGGTCACGGGTTCAATACCGGGTCTGTTTCAACCAATTTGATTTTACATGACTCCGATGCCAATGCAAGTGGCGTTTTCCCCACAGCTCTTACTCGTTATTTTTCTTTCAATTTTTCTACATTTTTCGTAGTATTTTGTAGTAGGCTAACTTTTTATGTCTATATCTACATCTTACTATATTATAGGGTGAGAAGTGTATCTTGAATAACAACAGGCCTAAGTGTTGAAATAAGAATAATAAGGAGTTTAGCCAGTTATAAAGAATTTCTATATGCATGTTCCAACATAGTTTATAGTCAAGTTTTATCCCAGGAATTTTATATCATTGCTTTTTCTATCTGAACTTCTTATAAGAATGCTTTTATTTACGGTTAGTTTTTTTAAAAACACATGTCATTGAGTATGACTTGGAGAAATTGAGAGCAAGGCCGTTATCACTTGACCATCGTGACATCATCTCTACAGTCTCATTGGGTATACCTGATGGGCCTTCCTTCGCCGCTCGTGAAATAAATTGGAGTCATCTGTGAAAAGAACGGGTGTAACTCGGGGATAAGCTAAAGGATGGAACACAATGCAAATTACGTGAAACTTTATTTTTCTATATGTATTTGTCGGTCTAACAAGCAAAATTTAAAAATAATAAAAATTTGAAAAAAATATAAAATTTGTTAATTATTTACACACAAAATCTACCTGAACAGTACATCTACAGTTTTTCGTGCGGTACGTGTGCATTTTGGCCGTAAAAAAGAACGGAGACATTATTTTTAAAAATAGGTAAACGACTAATTATCTAATAAAATTAGCAAGCGCGCCCTTTATTCCTATTTGCAAGCCATGGTGACTAAATATCAACTTTGGTCCCTCTCCAGGAAACCATTGTTTATTTAAACAGAACAAAAAGTGTAATTATTATTTAAGAGGCAAGTAAAAAGGAATATATGTTTAAGTTTGTTTTTTGCTGTAAAAGCTTGTTCGCTTGTTTCCTTACGGACAATAAATTTAAAGACAGCATATAAATGCAAAAATAGTTAATTGTGCAAGAAAATAGGAGGTACCCAAGTACATATTATTATTCATGATAAATAATCTTCCACTACCTAATTCATGGCTCTTGTACTGTGTGCTTATACGAGATATGACATGACGTAAAAGCATCTTTACCTCGCCCTCACGTCTGGCAGTGGCAGTGTATTACCCGGTTGCTACTGCCAAGTTGCTACGTATTTAATATTTTCCGAATCAGGTAAATAATCTATCAATGCGAAAAAAATTAATCGAATATAAATAAGAAATTAACTTTAATAATACTGTCAGCCCAACGTATAAGAAAAAAGATAAATATAAATTCTGCATAAAATGCTATATTACTAATAACCTCATGTTTGAAAATGTTGCATCGTTTGGTGATGATGATGGTCAGCTTAACTTTCATTGATGTCTGTGTTTGTTAGATTTAAATGACTTCAAGAAAGAGGTTATCAGTTCATTCGGAAAATACATTTGTATGTATTTATGTTTTCTTTTCAGATTTCTCTGTAGCTAACGCACTGATTTAAATGAAATTGGTGTAAATCGAATCTGTGTTATATCAATTAACATCCAGAACAAATATTTTTAAAATAATGCAAGGATACATGCTATTAATTGCGAAAATATCTAAGGGATGTTCTTGATGATAGCCATCTGTGCAACAGGTTGATGAAATTTATTTAGACGAGCATAGGGATAATGCGTCAAAAATTAAAAATTCACTGTTAGCAAAACATACATGAACTTATTTGTTTGTTTGCTGCATAATTGGTAGGATATTTTGTCAAAAATTAATATTGCTTCTAAGTTACTACAAAGCGAGGAATTAGATTGTCAATTTGTAATAAAAATTTTCAAAATACCATCATTAATTTTTTAAAAGAATATAGAAAGACTGGATTTTCTTAAGTTTTTCTAAAGGAAATTGCAAAATATTTAGAAATTAATCCAATATTCCCAGCATTTCACTAACTTAGAAATAAGAAAAAATCGAAGTTATTTAATTAGGCACTCCAAGGATCTGTCATTTGAACGTCACCGATCAGCTGTTTTTGACAGCTAATTGACAATTATGATTCTCAATCGAGACTCTGATCAAAGATATGTCTAATCGTTGGTTGAAAAAGTTATATTACATTTTGTACCTTTACATATTTCAATGCTATATTATTTTTTTAAGCTTTACCAATATTAACGAGACTTAAATAATTAGGAGTATTTGTATGTACCATCTTGAAAGAGATTTTTACAAAATGTTTACCTTTATGTAACTCTGTAAATATTTTTTTTGTTTGGGAAAGTGAGGCAATCCTACTTAAAAGACTCATAGTTTTTAAATTCATTATACGAGTAATATATATTTTTTTACATTCATCGTATGTGGAATTTTATCACAAACTTTAGGGACTAAATAACGTATGCTTTCTAGATTGATATCATCTTAGCACGAGTAAGGTAGCTGTGGTCTACAGTTGTTACAGAATTTTTTGTATGTATGAAGCTACGATAACCATATACAGGGTTATTACTTACTTAAAACTAAGATTTAAGTGTCTCTCGGGAAAACCTATGACCGAATGAAGAAAGATCTTATTATGCATTCCGGATGGAAGTTCTTAAATTTATTAAATTATGAAGGGAGATAATTCCAGACTCAGGATTACAAGTACGATAAAGGCATGGACTTCCTTTTTAAAATTGAGTTTCTCGATAACTTCTCAAAAAAATAAGAGAGGAACAAAATGTAACTATTTTTTTATAGACTCGACAGTGTGATCCTATCCTAGAGTGCAAACACATAATTAAATTTTTTCTAGACATAAGTTTAGGTCTAGTAAAGGGTTACACGTCATCAGGTTTAGTGTAGACATAACTTTTTATTCTTGAAATTTGGTTTTAAATTATCAAGGACTCATATGGAAGAAAACAATATTTGTCCTACGCCATCCATATTGATAGCAGGTAGCTGTTTTGTTGGACCGCCTAATTACGAAGGGTGGGGGACGAACCCATACAAAATCAACTAAAAAAATTCAAAAGTAAATTTTTTTCAGCTACACTTTAGATATTTGTATAAACTCAACAGAGAAACGATTTTTACAACTGAGCAGTCACAAAAAATATTTAGCTTTCTTTATGACTTATCATCTTTAAAAATAAAAAATTATGAGATTTTTAAAAAGTCAGGATCTGTTTATACATTTAACATATCACAATGAACCTGTAAATTTATGCAATGAACTCATGAAATAAAAATATTTACTTGACGCTACATATAACACATCATTAATTTTATTCAGAAATATTACCTGACAGATAATTTTCCAAATATAGGCTATATCTTTAAGAATACTGTTGATTCTGCCTGTGAGTGGCAAGCGGAGAATATTCGTTTTTAAAGCTAAAGTTAATAAAACATTAACTTGGATCTACAATGGCCCAAGAAAGATTAGTTGATCTAACCATTTTATCCACTGAATGCGAGACGTTAAGTAAGATAATTTTCAATCCGCTAATAGATGGCTTTGCAAAAACCAAAACTCGTAAAGTTCAATTATAATGTATATTTATGTCTTTGTCTATATGTTTGTGTTCTTTTTAACATTAAAATTCAAGAGGTGCAATAATTGTTTTTAAAAGTGTTAAACCTTCTTTTCTTTTTATATTATTAAATTGAACTGACAAGGTAGTAGCATTGGCTTGTCAATGGTAGTAGTTATTCGTTGGTTATATTATTAACATCTTTTTTTCTTTAACAGTGGAGAAAACAGTTTTCTTCAGTAAATGAAATTAAATATTGAACAGTTACTTGAAGGAAAGTGTTTTCGTTTAATTTATTAAATGAAAATAATTTAGAGAGTGCAGAGGCAGAGAGTGGGGCGCCAAAATTCTTACTTGCTTGTCCAACGTCAAAGTTATCATCCGTTTTTGTACCACAAATGTGTATTTCCTTTTTGTTAGTTAGTTTTTACATTAAATGTTTACGGAAATTGGATTGTGTTCCAGGCGTAATGAGGAAAGGTCCTTACAATATATTAAAAATAATCCATGGTAAAGAAAGAAAACTTCCTTGCGGAATTCGCATTGTATTGATTTCGTATCATTTTTTTAATTGAACTATTTACTTCCGCCGCAATACAATAGACCTAACACTGAATGTAAAATTGGTATGATACATTTATATATTTATCTTTTTAGTTTTCGACATATTTTGATTTAAATATTGCAACATATTCACTCTGTTTATTAAATATAAGAATTTTGTTGTATCTAGACTGTGAAATAAGCATGCATTAATGTTTTTCGTTTGTAGCAAATTTTTATCAAGAGCATTAATGAATAATATATAGGCACTCGAGATGTTTAACGAATTCAATAAATTTATTTTTTTTTATAAAATTCAATTAAAACACCGTCTATATTTGCACTTGTGCATCGATATGTAGGCGTTTCTGTTATTGATTGCTGAAAACGTTTTTGTGGAGCTCATTAGAATCCTTGAAACGAAACTAACATAATATAATATTTGATTCTACTTATGTATACTATGTTACGCGTTAAGAAAAACTTACCATCTGAATGGTAGTCAAATATCTCTTCCACCACAAGAATTTCTGATACTGTGGTCCAAGAGCAGCAATAAGGTAGTATGTGTACATAATTATATGTACGAATGTGTTCAGGAATCCGAAGAAGGTCGAGTGACCGCCAGGGGTGAATTTAACTCCAAACCATACAGACATAGGCATGATTCCGTGGTGAATAACGTGGAGGGTCGAAACATGGTCGAATTTTTTTCGCAGCACGAAGAAAAACTGAAACAAAAAATATGCCTAATTTAATTGAATTCATGTCCACATAAATGTTATGATGTAAATCTCTTTAGTATTTAATTGCATTTTGTGATTTTTAAATTAGAAATTTTGAGGGTTAAGTTATTCAAAAATTTTAAGAACTCAATCCTTTTGATGTGTAAATATTTGGGATGAGTGAATGTTCCCTCTCTTTAGAGAGGGAGTGCGAAAGCCATTCGGCGTTTAAAATAATAATAATAAAAATATTTCATGCTTTCCGCGTATGTGGGTCGGAACCACAGAAGTTCTACGGCGGAAATTTTAACTGTACGTATAATAATGATATTAATGTTAATAAAATATTGTATACTATAATTTCTGCTTTACGGCATTCGTACTCTCTCGGAGAGAAATTTATCCTATTCTAGGTATTTTGAAAACCAAATGGTAAAGTGCTGATGGGATCCTTCCCATGTTACTGGATCCTGTGGGCAATTCTTCTTTCTTCTGTTTTAAGTAGTAGAGCTACAGAGCAGAAAAAGTGCAATTTCAAAAAGCCGACTGTTTTGATAAAAATAGTGTTTTTAAAACATATTGCAGCCATTTGTAACATTTGACATCTAATCATTGCTATGGATTTCATATGTGAAAGTTCAAACTTATAGGTTAATTTTGAACCAAACAAATTGATTTTCAACGGTCAACTGACTGTTATGACGTAGACTCGGCGAATCGATCGATAAGCTTTTATGTGAAACAGGCCGTATTTCTGGAGCTCGCTCACATCTAAAACATAGATTGATGTTCTCTAGAAATTTCTCGATAATACCAGTCACCAATATATGTTCTTCTAAAGCCCTGTAACTTACTATAT